>JAPTHA010000012.1:2797453-2809429 GCA_029814585.1 Gymnapogon annona | reverse complement strand
GTGAAGACGTTTTCCACAAGTTGAAGTATTCCTGTTTGAAGCCTGCTAATTTATCCGGACTCTTGTATTTCCTCCTCTGACAGTGTGACCTAAAGTCTTCTGGCTCCATGTGGAACCACTTCAAAAGTCATTCTTTGGTTCCATTAACGTTTTCTTTATGAGTCAGATGCATTTCATAAAACTCAGGACTACCACGGATGGTAGCTCTGTGTAAGAACATCAGTGACAGACCTCCAACATGGGGGGGGGGGGGGGGGGTGGCTTCATCTCATCTCAGCGCTGTGGGGTTGGGGTCAGTGTCTGTGTTGAGTTTTGAGCTTTGGACACCAGTTAGTATCAGGATACAGAAGGCAGTGGACAGTCTTAAACCTGCAGGAGGACAACATAGGAGTCAGTGGTGCCATAACTCAGCTGTATCAAGCCCAGCTGATGAGTGTTTAACATGGATGATGACAGAGACAATGCAGTGGGAATGGACTGGAATGACAGCGACACCTTGGTCAGGGTTAGGCTGGACATGATATATTCTACATCAACTGCATATTCCAACTCTCCTTTGTGAAGCACAGTGAATTATCATCCTAGAAGAGAACATTTCACACAGGTTTTGTTTTTTGGTTACTAAAACAAAAATCCTTGTATTATCCTTGTTTTCACTTAACCACAGTTAAGTGAAAACTGTGTTATCATTTCATATTCCATGTATTCCTCTAATCACGCTATATACATTGTGCCATTGTACATTTTTTTACTTACCTTTTAAAGATTGCATGAAGCTGTAGTACTTTTCACACTACACCAAGCCTCCATAAGTGGTTCAAAATGACCCACATTCATTTTCAATGGAATTTCATCTGAACCTTCTATTCATTCTACATTCTTTCATTCATTCATCAGCAAGACCACAGGGTGGAGGATGGACGGATAGACACAGCTAGTGGGTGAATGGGTATCAGTAAAAGTGGAGTGTAATCGGCTTTCCTTTAGGTTACCTAAAGGAAGCATGTATAAGGTAAACATTATTAGGTCAAGATTCTGTAATCAGTTGTTTTAAACATTTATTGTATATTATTGTTATTCATATTATAGACTGTGCACTTTCAGATTTGATTTCAAATTCAAAGTGCGTTATAAATAAAATGTGTCATTAAGAAGAAGCGACCCTTGTGGTATTCCATAACTAACTGTGGTCTGCTAAGATGATTCTTGACCAACATCTGTGAGAGACGAACGAAACCACACAATGTGGCCCCTTTAATAATGATCTGTTCAATTGGTTGGTTATTCTCACTTTTTTTAATTTCAAATCACAAGGAACCACATAGATTTGGTTTGGATCATACATCTCTTGAGAAGTCCAACCCACTATTATTGTTAATATAACAGTGGGTCTGACAGAAATTCGGTTGACAGTCACAAAGAAATGTATTGCTAGAAAATGGAAATTAGAGGCACCCCTTCCAATCAATGATGCTGTTAGAATAAGTCAACAATCAAGTCCCTGAAGAAAATAATCTGCTGAATGCAAAAAAGAAGTGGGATGTTATACAAGATATGGCAACATTTCTCAACTATGTGGAAAATTTGCCAGCGGACCACATTGGTTAAACTCTATATGCGAGCAGGGTTTATAGGACTGAGGAGGTGTGAGGTCAACATATGTCTGTCTCCCTGTGACTCATGTGGTTCCCTCATTTATCTTTCTTTTTTTTGTCGCTGTACCTGTTGTGTGTTTCTTGTGCTCTGTGTGGGTGTGTGTTTCTATCCTGCTATTGTGGGTTGGGAACATCGTCTTGTAATGGAATGTCTTATGTTGTCTATTGTCTTATGAAAAATCTAAACAAGATAATATAACAAATATCTAGCTGTTGAGGCTCCTCATATTTTCATAATGATATATTTTGGTACCTTTTCATAACATTACTTTTATCATGTTAAACCAAAGGGGAAATTATTATTATTTGTATGTTATTGTGTTATCTTACTGGTATTAACCCATTTCACATCAAATTGGTGTGAATGTGGAAGTGATCTCTCTCGGTTGTTCTTACCTTGTGGGGTCCTCTGCAAGTGAAAACCCTCCAACAACTCCAACCACGTTCCTTCTGTTCTCAAAGCCGCCGTAGCTCAGAGTAACCTACGAACAAATACATCCAATACACTTGTGTGAACTTCTGGTCACACTCACAGCCTTTTTGACTTGAGTGTCCACTGCCAACAAATATCATATGGTTGTGAAAGTCCATGGACATGCACCTGGTCCAGGATGGTGTCTGTGGGCAGCTTCTGCAGGTTCTCCAGGTGTGAATGGAACAGGTGAGTGTGTGTCAGCGTCACCTCCAGCAGAGCCTCGATGATGTAGCCAATGGTACAGTCGTCTGGGAGACGGATTTTCTCTGCTGTGCTGATGAAATTGCCTAAACTGAGATGGAAAAAAAACAAACAACATTCCTTCAGAGGAATTTCATTTACAGTTATGTTTAATAAGAGTAGGAATAAGCTTTTTGTTGCTGGAAAAATACAACTGTACAGTGCAACAAAATTAAAATTTCTACTCTGCAACATACAGAAGCGCAGAGCTGCCATGGAGGTAAAACAAAAAACTTGTTTGAATGAGAAGAGGAACTCATCCGAACGGGTTTATAGGAGACTTCCCATGATGCCCCAGTGCTGGTTAGTTGGGCTATGACTTTGATTTACATTCTGTTTGGAGCATCGGTGCGCAGACTGGAGCAGGTGAAATGATGGTAAATGGACTGCATTTATATAGCGCTTTTCTACACATATGTGCCCAAAGCACTTTACATTGGCCCATTCACACACCAGTGGGCAACTGCTGCCATGCAAGGCCCTGCCAGGCTCCACAGTGAGCAACTTATGGCTTGCTCAAGGACACTTCGACACGTGGACAGTCAGAGCCAGGATTTGAACTGCCGAACCATCGGCCATTGGACAACCCCTATAACCACAGCCACCCATGGATGGAAGCCCCGATACACATACATGACATCAGCAAACTGCGAAATGAAGAGCAAGACTGCCCTTCTTGTTCTGACGAGTTTCTGTTCTCGCTGTTCATTTCTTCATTTGCGATCTTCCTTTTGCAGTTTGCTGATGTTATGTATACGTCTATATTGAATCTATAGGGAATTCCATCTGTCATTCCACCTGCCCCAGTCTCCAGGCTGTGCACCGATGCTCCGGACGGGGTGTAAATCTAAGTCATATTCCAACTAAGCAGAACTGAGGCATCATAGGAGGTCTCCTTTAAACTGATTCTGACGAGTTTCTCTTCTCGTTAGAATGAGAAGTTTTTTTTTTTTTTTTACCTCCATGGCAGTTCTGCGCTTCCATAGTAACGTACTAAAAAGCAGTTAATAAAAATATGAACTCAGATAATTGATAAAGAAAGTCACATTTTAAGCACACGCACATACAAAATTAGTTGGGGTTTTAGGTAAATAACCTAAATGCTCAGAGAATTGTTCTGCGCAAATTTTTGCAGATTCCATGCTCTTCATTACAAAACCTGTTAGCCTAACTTGGCTGCAATTATAATGCTGTCTTTAAATAGTGCACACAGGTGACATGAGCAGTTATTCCTCGAGCTGTTCCTTTAAGCATGGAGCTTCAGTGGGTCCAACAGTTGAAATCACTAAGTGTATGTCCTACCTGGCCCATGGGCTCATTTTCAAGGCCAGACCTCGGCTAATGCAGAATCCTGCTCCACCGGTGGCGAACCAGAACCTGACCGACACCTGAAATAAGGCCAGAGTCATATTAGAGGTCTGACGGGGTTGTGCAACTGTCAGCTGTTGGATCCCTCAAATACTTGGAGCAACCATCACTGACCGATCCGTCACTCTTGACCCTCTCGGCAGCCTCTATGGGGTGGTCCAGGCTGGGCCTGCCCAGGTACACGTCCTGACTGTGGTGGTATGACGACAGCAGCTTCAGAAGGCTCGGCACGATCACATAGTTGTCATCGTCGACATGGCAGAACCACCTACAAATCACACTCACTGAGCACTCCAGGTGGGGGAATGCTACTATTTACATCAAACCAGGTACAGTGGAACCTCCCAGTACCAGTTTAATTCACTGCAAGCTTTTGTGATTCAATACCATTACAACTAAATTTTTCCTGTCAAAATTCACTGAAATACCATCTGTTTCAGCACCCCCCAAACACTTTAAAATCATTTTTAAAGGATCTATAAACAGCAAAAACCACAATTAGAAAGAAATGAACAATTCTAAAAACAGGTTGGTTTCATTATCTTATTTACCTTATGCACAGATTAAATCATCTTATTATAGTGTGCTACATATATCTCACAAAAACTAGTTTCAACTGACAAAAAGTGTGTGGCTTGTCCTCCTGAGGCAGACAAAGAGTGATGTAGTACAGGGATTCCCAAATTTTTCCATGCCAATATCCCCCAAACAGCATTACCTTCTGGATCTAGAGACCCTAGTGGGAAGGAGGAGGTCTTCCATTAGCACTGTATCAAGCCATTTAACCATCAAGATGAATTTTAAGCTGGTTAAATTAAGGTAAAGATGTTACATAGCACAATTTTAACTTGTTCTTGTGAGGCCTCACTTTTATCCAGTGGTGGACCCTCAAGGCCAGCAAGGCCTTCTCTGCTAGTCTAAAAATAATCAGGAATTCATTTTTTAATCTATATTTTTTCCACAAATATATATTAAATTATTCCCCATGGTCTGTACTCTTCATTTCATAGATTTCCTAAATTGGTTACTCAGCTTCCAGCCCCAGGTGGACATTTGGAGGACGGGGTTTATGTCAGAGTTTTTATCCAATCATTATTCATTATGATGTGTGGCCAGGGTCGACAATCTGCCTCTCGGCCTTCAGAAGTGACAGTGGTGGACCTATGGCATTTACTCGGTAGCGTCAAGTTTGGCCACACCTGGCGCCATCTAGCGGGCCTATTATAGCATCAGTGCATGCACATCTTTTGATTGCATATGCGATAGAGAGGCGGAGCTATGCAAATCTGCGCAGAACAGACACGTTAATGTCATAAACAGGAAGTAAGGAAATGGATCACTTGTGCAGCGTGACAAGGTGTTTTAGTTTTTTCAACCCACAATGGCTGAAGGAGGCGAAGATATCCTTTGGTACTAGATTTAGTTCCAACGTATTTCTCAGGAAAAACTTTGCAAGAAAACCTAGACACTGTAAAGAGAGGACGCCGACCACGACACTCAGCAGGAAAAAGGACTTATTTACACTTTCAAGTTGATACTACAAACGAACAGTACACCT
Organism: Gymnapogon annona; assembly: GCA_029814585.1. Taxonomy (NCBI): domain Eukaryota; kingdom Metazoa; phylum Chordata; class Actinopteri; order Kurtiformes; family Apogonidae; genus Gymnapogon; species Gymnapogon annona. The sequence continues at coordinate 2,804,133 of JAPTHA010000012.1, read as the reverse complement.
GGGTGGCGGGCTCCGAAAAGTAAGTTAATATTATTGTTAAAATATATTATAAACGAATGTGCCATGCGATGCTGGCCGGACTGCCAGACCGGACCACGACACTGGACTGCCAGACCGGACCACAGTGCGATGCCGGCAACATCAGGCCGTTAGACCGGACCGTGAGACCGAAACCGTGAGAGCAGACCACGAGACCAGACCACAGCGCGATCCTGGCTGACATCAGACCGCGAGACCGGACCACGACACTGGACCGCAGCGTGGTGCCGGGTGACACCGGACCACGGTGTGGTGCCGGCCGACACTGGAGCGCGGCGGGGATGGATGTCAGTTCCTTTTGTTTCTCTGTTATTAGTGTCCTCAGTAGACTAATATAACTGTGTTGGAGATGACTTTATATTCAGGTGATACAATTGTATACGTTTTGGTCTAAATACATCATGTGTAGATCCATGGATCTGAATTATGGTTTTAAGAGGTGGATTAAGTCGGGAGGACATAACTGCTGGCCCCAGGTCTGAAATGCACGGCCAGCCACTGCTTTTATCAATGTCCATACTTTTAGTTAAAACCTATCCAGACACATCTGCTTTGTTCCCAAAAATGTTGCAGATCATTAAATAAAGGAGCTGCGTGACGTGCACTGAATTTGTCTGAATGATTTTTTTCCCCCAGAAACCTTTGTCCACTTGGCTCATTCTTCCTGTAGATTTTCACTGGTATTTCAAGACGTAAATAACTGTATGATGGTGCATTCGCACTACAATATCCTATGGTACTCATTGGCATGTAAATGTATGTGGCTGACTCACTTCTTCTGAGATTCAATAAACTTGTCATACTCCACAGACATCTTACAACACAGAGCTTGTCTGGTGTGAGCTGCTGAACAGTTGGTGTTGATGAGATTAACTCCTGTGAATAAAAGAGAAAAAAAAACACAAACTGAAAATGATCAACCGTTAAATCTAAATACCTAAGGTGATACATGAAGACATGCACATAAAAGCATGGCTGACGTGCAGAGTTAAACATATTCTACATGTTGTGCAGGTACAGCAGGCACTGAAGCGGACAGACAATACTTTCAAAGCACTTGGTGTTTTTTGTTTTTGTTTTTTGTCCATTTGCAATACTTGATGATTCCATTCTTTAATCTTATTCTTGTGCTGACAGCATGCCAAAGATCGCAACCATGAAAATGCATTCCTTTTAAAACTCCACGTGTACGCCTATGTTTCAGGTCAGATGGTGCACATTTACAAACCTACATTGTCTTTTCAATTCAAACATACACTTTGTTGTTGTCACTGTATCTAAATCACTCTGGACTTTAATGTCCAAAAGCAGCAATAATTGATAACTGAACCAATAACTGAAGGGCTGTCAGTTAAAATTCCACTCTGTCCTAGTCATCTGCCACTGGGTCCTTGGGGCATTCACTGGTGTATGAGTGTATGTGAATGTTCAGAGGTGGGAGGGGAGGGCCGTTGGTGGAGTTTAGCTTCCGTAAGCCTGTCCCAGGGAATTTGTGGCTACAAATGTTGGAGGGTATGTTTGAGTGAAGGAATAATGGACCCTTTGTACACGTTTTGAATATGCATCAATAGAAAAGTTCTATGAATCTAATCCATTATTATTAAGTCAAGTCCTCTTGTTTCTGAGAAAAAACCCCCCAAAAAACACAAAGGGTTGGACTCAATTATGAATGTGTAGAAATTGCTCTGCCAACCAAATGGCACAGAGACAACACATGAAACTATGTCACATGCTACACAGGCCTTATTCCTGGGATTATTATAGTCATTATATAGTCAGTATATAACAGATTTACAGTTTCCTGAAGCACACGTAGAAGAAAAACATAATGGCCAAAATTCCATTATCTACTGTTGTATTTAGGTCTTCTCATGCATTCTGTTTAAGAACATGAGAAGTAGAAATGTGAAGATCTGATGCATTTGCATGTACTTTAATATGTACAGTACATGTGTCGGTCATATCTGTTTCAAGTGCTCCATTCTTCTTAGTTACAAAATTATCATTATTGTTGCCTCATCCTTTTCTGAGTTCCCTGGTCAGCACAGTAAAACACTGAACCTCAGCTGTGAAGGCCATTCACAGTCCTGATCAGTGGCATCCATCATACCTGCCCTCAGCCGCAGCTCCTTGTCCTCCCCGTCTGTGAATATGTAGGTCTGAAACACACAGCTCAGAGGTTAGACACTGGTACAAGCTCAGTCCTCTGTAAAGACCACGATCAAGAGCACCATTGTTTGCCTTTGGTAATGGGAACATGCTGCTCTGGAACAAATACCAGACAAAACACAGCAATGATAACAGTAGAACTAACAGTGGGATTCAGGGCTGGAGAATGACAAGAACGAAAAATGGAATCTTGACATTTCACACCAAAAAATGATTTATTACTGTACAACCCAACATCAGTTGTATACCTACATGTGTGGGTGATCTCCTGATCAGAGACGCTATGTTTCACTTTTTACAGGGACTGTACAGAAAAAAACATTTTAACGGACGAAAAAATGTTCACGTTGGTGACATATGTCAGTTCAAATTCAAATAGCTGCTCCTGCAATTAGTTTAACGTGGTAAATTACAATAAGTTTGGAACATCTATGAAATTATTCAACTAGAATACAAACTATTTGGATATACTACTTTCTCCAACAAACAGTGATTATTTCTTTGGGCTTTTTCCCTTCCGGGGTCGCTACAGTGAATCCAATTTGCATATTTGATTTGGCAGGAGTTTTTAATGTCGGGTGCTCTTCCTGACACAACCCACTGGACGCTCATCCCGGGAATCGAACCCAGGTCCCCTATAAACCAGGCCGGTGCCTTATCAACTGAGCTATCCAGGTGGGTTCTACAACAAAGAATACATTGTGCACCAGTAATTGAGAAAAAGCTCCACTTTCATGTGTATAGGCTAAGTATTAATGAATATCTTATATTGATTTAGGCAAGAACAAAAATATGCATTACATTTTGATTAGTATACTGCCCAAAATTATTTTAATGTGTGTATAGCCTGCACATACAGTATTTACAGATGGACAGTGTTAAAAGTGATTTATGCCTACAACAGTGTTCAAAAAATTAAAGATTTGTTTACCTAATTTTAAAAAGTTCCTCATGTTTTTTGACAAATCCACAGTGAGCCATAAAGAGGTTAAAAGGCCACAGTTGGCCTTGGAGCCAGGGGGTAGAGACCCCTTACCGAGTGAATGAAAACTAATTATGTTCAGTTAGGGGTATACGATGACTACGTAATACTACTACTATTAATAATGTTACTCTTCCTTGTGTTTTTTATGCTACTTTTGTCGTGTTATTCTTGCAAATCTCTACAACACTTCCAGTAGCCTTTTCTATACTTCTAACCATACAACTGTACACCGTCATTGGTAAACAGCTAGTCAAGTTGGCTGAACTTTAAGCTGTTCCAGTCTCTACCAAAACAAGACACGAATTTGTTTTGTCAGACTGTGCTGGGTTATTGCTGGGTGTGTATGGATGGGGTGCTATATGATGGAGGGTGTGGACCCAGATTCTTTAATTTAGGAGCGTAAAATGATTTGAATGATTCTCTTGGTATTGGGTTTCTGTGAAACGTCCTCTCCAGAGGCCCAGTGCAGGGCAGTCCTGGACAAATGACAGACCAAGTCTACATTTATTTTCTTAGAAATGTCCTGTGTTTCCACTAAATGTCAACAAACTTCTCTGTTACTTATAAGACAAGATAGCAAAAACCAGAACAGTTAGAGGGCGTCAGCTCTGTTCAAACAACACATGACATCTGTTCAAGTGACAACAGTGCTCATCTGTTCACCTCTGGCATTAAAACATGCTCTTAAATGGTCTTAATGGATCCTAACTAACTGCCAGCTTACTTTAAAATAAAAACAAACATTTATCTGATATGACATTTGTTATATCAACTGATATGAAGCAGTTTATTGACCTAGCAATCTTGGCCAAACCATCCAGCTATTATGAATAAAAATATGAGGTACATCACACACTCCATCCATGGTTTACAATGTTTGAACGCAGGCTGACAGGATGGACAAACAACAGGAACTGATGTGTCATCTATCCAACTTTAATGATAACAAAACCTTCTAAACCACATTTGGAAATATGCTTTTAAATATACAAGACTGATGATAAATACAATAAAATAAAAACAAATGCCTTGTTGCTCTTCGTAGTTATTTTCCCAGGACACAGAATCAGACCTGCTACACTTGTTGGAACTACTTTTGACTTCACCTTTCTGAGTAAAGGAAATTATAGCTTCATCCCGACCAATTGATGAGCTTTTCTTACCTGTTGTTTTGCTTGGGAAACCCAGGTCTGAATCAGAAGCTCCAGTCTGGACTTGTGATATTTCCTGGTGGTTTTCACTGCAATAAAAATGTCCTTGGACTTCAGTTGGCTGTATGACCTCACACCTACAGCCCCCTTTTGACCTGGGAGAAGTCCCATTTCTGGGTTTGTCTGGGAGTCTGCTTCCCTCTCAGGACTGACGTTACCATCCCCGGTAACTTGTGTGTGGGTTAGCATCCTCTGCCAGGTGGACCCACCTTTCAGGCTTGGGTTTCCACCCTGGACAGATCCTCCTAGAGCCTCTGCATGCTGTAAGTTGTGGGTGGAGGCCTTTGCGGCTGGTGCAGGTCTGAGCTGGGCTTTGGGCTGAGGCAGGTCCAGCTGCCGGGGGGTGGGCTGCAGGGCAGGAATAAGCAGCAGAAGGAGGCCGCAGAACACCAGGGAGAACAGGAAGCACCACTTACTGATGCCCACTGAGGTTATGTGCATCCTGAAGAGCGAAGTGGCCAGGATGATCAGCCTCCAGGGCTGGGATCCCCCACAGCCCCATCCTCACTCCGCCATCAGATGTCTGCACAGACAGAGTTCAATACATGATCAGAAAACAAATACAAATCCATCAAAGGCCTCTCAGAGGAGCTGCTCTCAACTTCAGGTAATGTATTTCTAAGGTTAGATTGTACAAATGACAGCTAACCCTGAGCCTAGAGGAATAATTAATTTGATGGACGTGTGCCAGTGGAAGGAGTACAACACTGGTACAAATGCATCTGCCATTTAAGATTTGGAAATACTAAGTTAAACCATCTGAAATACAGTATATTTAAGGCATGTAGGCTGCGTAGGAAATCACAGCTAGATTCTGCCATGATTGTATGACGTTGCCAAAAAGCAAACCAGAGCAACCACATGTCGATTCCAATGTGATCACCATCCTTCCAACATTATTTCTTCAAAGTTCCAGTTGCTAGAACTTGCCACCAAAAACAGGTTATGTGAGGTCAGTGACCTTAACCCGTGGCCACCAAAAAACACAGGTTAATATTTGTATCAAATATGAAGATACTACTGCAATATCATATTCAAACATAGTGTTAGTAGATATATAAACTTTATTAAAAAGGATTAGATTAGATACCTTTATTTGTCCCACTCTTTACAGCAGCATAATACATTAACCACATTACACAGACAAGACACACACAAGAGTTTCTCAAAAAAAGTTTAATTAAACTTTAATTTAATTAAAATTAGTTTTTGCTGCAATAAATATAAATAAGAGTTCATAATAATTGGAAGAGTCGACTAGTGGTTACAGTACTCAGTGACTACTTGACTATTGAATAAATCATTAGTTGCAGCCCTAAAAAAAAAAAAGTGTTTTCCAACATTTTTCAGCCTCCAGGCTCCTCACACTTAAGTACAATAATTCATATACAGAGAAATAATGATGAACACTTCCATCACCAGACATCATCAACCAACATAAACCCCTCCACAAAATTAAGGTTTGTTCATAAATGTGTATCAATTAATTTATGGAAAATCAGGAATAAGTAATATAAATAAATAATGTCAGTATGTCATTTAAAATATTGTATAAGCTTGATGCAAGTGAAACTATTGTAAATCATTAGTATGCACACTACCATTTCTATTTTGTGAATTGCCGTTGTAATTTTAGTAGCTGGCATATGGTCTGTTAAATCAGCCCACATCTGGTTCCAGTCTGAGTTTCTGTCCCCCACAGTGGGATGGGGTAGCTCTTAAATAAAGACAGATGTCCCTGCTGAGGCCGGGCTGCATCAGCGATTTTACGACTGTTGGTCCTAATCACCGAATGTGAGTGTCATCAATACAGAACCACAAGCCCAGACCTACTTCTGTTCATCCGTCCCCATGGCAGTGGATCTATCAATTGACAGATGGCCTTTAAATGCACACACTGCATGACGCTGGAACGAAACATAAAACACAGAGGTGTCTTCACCATCACCTCTGCTCTATAAAGTAAGCTTTTCAAATTACAATAAAATAGCTATAAAACAGGTTATATTTCCTTGACCAAGAATAACGCAATTACAATGCATAACAAAGTTTCTTAAATATTCAACAAATACTGGAGCAGCAGTAAGGCACTTTTAAACAATTCCAGTGTATAACAAAGTTTGTTAGACAACTTAATAGTTAGACAACGTGGCTCAGTTGATAGAGCGGGTCGTCCAATGTCCGAAGGGTCGGCGGGTCGAATCCTGGCTCCGACTGTCTACATGTTGAAGTGTCCCTGAGCAAGACACTGAACCCCAAGTTAGTTGCTCCCAGTG
>JAPTHA010000012.1:2709453-2726315 GCA_029814585.1 Gymnapogon annona | reverse complement strand
GATAGATAGATAGATAGATAGATAGATAGATAGATAGATAGATAGATAGATAGATAGATAGATAGATAGATAGAGCAACCTATAAGATCTTACATAGTGTAGTTCAGCATGATAACTTAATTGCCAGAGACCATAGGTTGTGCTAGATCTTTCTCATTTCGAGAGCCATTACCCAGAACATAACCGGTGTTAAATCTCCAATGCTACAACAAATCTTTTAAAATTCTGTGCAATGCCCTGTTAGCTGAAGGATCAGCATTTGTTTGAGGTGGTAACTAACCCTGACCCTAACCCTATGGCAAACAAAAAAAGTAAACAAAAAATGTAATCAAAATAAAAAACACAAACATATCCATGACATAAATGAAACTCATACATTAAAACATTAGGAACGACAACAAACTCAACCAACCAATCAATCGATCAGTCAACATGTTCACTACAGGCCCACAGACTGGGCTGTTGTCAGCGCTGGGTGCGGATTGTGGGGGCGGGGCCGGTATCGGATTGGGGCGAGGCCGTTAGCGGAAATCTGAATGCGTCAAGCTAGCTGAAGTTATCACAAACAGTACTGGAATACGGCACTAACGTATCATTCCAGAGTATAGTTGTTGTTCGTAATACCTTGAGAACTAATCAATTATAAATTGTACACTAAATTTTTATTAAGTATCACACAAGTGCGAATTACGATCGTGTTACAGTGATGCTGCGCCGCGTATATAGATGGTAAATGATCGTAAACAACCTTTTCTTTCGAAAGACCAAAACGGAAGCGATGCGGGACGTGCTTCCTGTATTGATGGGCGTCAACAACAGCTGCTTTACCAGAAACTCAAAGGTTAGAGAAGTTAATGTGACATGGAACGTCACAGTAATTACCCAGCGTGTGATCAATAAGTTGCGTGTTCTGTGTGCTGCACGTCCGTGGTGTTGTTGTAAGGCGTGTGTGCTGCAGTCTCTTATAAGGTAAGACGGAAACCGAAACTAACAACTTGTGGCGCGCGGACTGGAAGTTTTGAGTGAGCCCTGTCACGTTAGTTGGATCCCCTCAACAGAGCTAGCTTAGCGTGCTAGCTATCGTCAGTCCTGAGTTGTCCTCCCAAAGCAATAAACTTTCACCAAAGCGACACTCAACAAGGCTAAATTTGTTTATAAAAAATGCAAAACAAATTGCAGGCAATAACTGTGCACAAGTAAATTTATTTTGGCGACGGTTTAAGTACATAGTAATCTTTGCCAGGCAAGCTGTTAGCCAACCATCCTCCCATCCCCTTGGGTGCATGTCCTTCTTTCGCGGCCATTGAGGATGATTTTCTTATAACAAAGTAAACCCAAACATTCAGGGATATCTCTAGGCACCCATTTGGATTTTTTTTTAACTTTTCCCCGAACTTGGCCTATAGCAACATAAATCACCAGGTAAATGGAATGAAACTGAAATGTGTCTGTTTACTGGACCAAAGGATGCACAGACAACTGTTTATACCTAACTATGAGCACAGTGTAATATATCTGTTTCTGAGTCTGACCCCCCCCTTTATGTTGATGTAAAGTTATATTATGTGATAAATATGCAAAAAAAGAATTAAAATGTGAACATTGCTCCATGCTGTTGGGGTTTCTTAGCTTACTTCTCATTTAAGATTTCTGTAAATTTTGAATTACAATATGTTAGTGGAGATGTAGTCTTTGCATGTCTCTGCTCTGTCTGGTCAGTGCCACATGTCCTATGTTTTCTTCCTTTTTGTTCATGGCTTCTTTTCCTTTTGTTTCCATAGAAGCACTATGGCTATGTGGATCCAGGCCCAACAGCTGCAGGGTGACGCCTTGCACCAGATGCAGGCTCTGTATGGCCAACACTTCCCCATCGAGGTGCGACATTACCTGGCCCAGTGGATTGAGAGCCAGCTCTGGTACACATAACTTTGTTTTTCCTGTCATTTGGGGAAACTGTATGATATTTGTCTTAAATCCTATTGTAATTACAATGGGTGGTAGTTCAGAAAATTAAGTCTTGTCACAGACATTCACTCATATTCACCTACTCACTCACAGATATTCATTCTCCCACATTCACTCACTCACCCATGGACATTCACCCACTCACTTATTCACAGACATTCGCTTTCTCAATCGCTCACAGAAATTCAGTCAGTCATTCAGACAGTTGCACTCTCACAGACATTCACTAACTCACTTGGACATTCAATTTATGTAGTCCTCTGGATTTATTTTGTATGATAATCCATAAATACATTCACTCAAAACTATATGTTGTATTTGTTATAACACCAATAAAATACATTGTATGTTAAAATTATTATTAATAATCTGTTTAGCTTCCTGAGACACAGGAAACAAAATGTTTGGATTCTTTACACGAAATAATTGCTGATTGGAAACAGTACAATGCACATATCATATTGTCATTACAATAATGAACAGTTTTATCACATATGAGTGACTGATCTCCTTTATAGAACTCACTCATTCATTCACTCACTGAGTTAGTCACTTTTTGTAAAACTTACTGAGAAAATAATGTTTTTAGATTTTTTGGTTTATAAATGAAATAATTGCTCATTGGAAACAGTAATATGCACAGATCATATTGTCATTACTATATTGAACAGTTTTGTCACGTGACTGATTGTTCTCTTTTCTAGAACTCAGTCACACACTCACTCACTGACTCACTCACTGGGGACACTGATTCACTCACTCGCTCACTTGGCCATTCACCCTCTCAAACTCACTGACATTGACTCACTCTCACACACAATTTGTTGTCCTCTGGATTTATTTTGTATGTAAATACATTCAAAACTTTATGCTGTATTTGTTATACCAACAACAAAAGACATTATTTTTCAAAAATAGGAATTTCTTCAACTACCTGAGAAAATCTATTTCAATTTTTTTTTACATGAAATAATTACTTTGATTTGAAGCGTTGCGATGCACAGTTCATATTGTTGATATACTGAACAGTGTTACCACATTTGACTGATTGTTCTCCTTTGTACATCTAGTGTTAAGGTGTACCCTATTTTCACGACTATAAGGTACACTTAAAAGCCTGTAATTTTCTTAAAAATTGAAGGTGCGCCTTTTAACCAGGTGCGCCTTGTGTTTGCACTGAGTTCCAAAATCTATAAAAGTGTTGTGAGGTTTTAGTAAACACTCCGCTTGATCGACTATCGGACCATTTCCTGCCAACATTGAGACGTAAGACGACTATTTACAACATTTTTCCGCGAAGTGCCAACGGAGAATCAAAAGGACCCGAGACGGCGCTGCGACGGACGGACCCAGGATGCCACGCTCTCAACAAGTCAACTAGAGCGCCGAACAAGCTAACAAGCTGCTCCTGCTGAGCGAAGGAGATCGCAGAGCTTGTGAGGAATGGATGGGTTGTTTGTCACTGCACGGAACGGACTGGTACTCTCTGAACAGTGACAAACAACTGATCCATTCCTCACAAGTTCCGCGATCTCCTTCACTCCGCAGATTTGACGAGCCGCTCCCTACTGACAGTACTGCTGTCATTGAAGGATGACAGCTACGGAGACAGCAGGAATCTGCACGCTCCGAGAGGCATTTTGGTGCGCTGACCTGATTGGTCCGCGAATGAATGGGGGGCGGTTGGCGCTCTTTCCTGGACAATGGAACTTGCGTCCCAGATGTGTCCAATGATACGGTGCGCCTTATGTATGGTTTAAGTACAGAAATAAGACGAATTGAGACTGCGACCTATGATGGGGTGCACCATATAGTGCGGAAAATACAGTAGTATTGATATGAATTCCTCACCACCTCTGCAGCTGTGTCCCAGAGTTCTTAACAATGTGACTTTACTGTCCTGGGCGTTCTGACTCTAAAGCGTCTGCATGTTGAATAGGGATTCAGTGGAGCTGGACAACCCATCAGAGGAGGCCAAGGCCAAACGTCTGTTGGACAGTCTTGTGGCAGAACTGCAAAGAAAAGCTCAGCTTCAGGGGGGAGAAGATGGCTTCCTCCTGAAGATCAAACTGGGTCACTACGCCAGCCAGCTGAAGGTATCTGTGACAGACAGCAACCCTCATTTCTCAGACAGACTTCTTCGTACTATTGACGTTGTTGCATGACAATTGAAGAACCTTGAAATGCAGTGGATGTGAGGCGTGCAACATAAATATATTTCTCAAGTCTCATCTTGCCTTTGAAAAATATTTGAGCGATTGTTGTTTCTACAATTCAAGGGATCATAGATACCACCTGTAAAAAGTATGTCATAGTCTGTTTACATGACTCTATAAATCTGTTAATTGCACGAATGAAATTTGACATGTTAAGCACTTCACAAATCCTAAAACACAGGTTTAGACATTTCAGTCCAGTATTGATGTCTGTCAGAGTTTGTACAGTGCACCCATAAAGTATTCACAGCGCTTCATTTTTTCCACATTTTTTGTCACAATTTATTTAATCCAAAATGGATTAAATAAATTTTTTTCAGATTATACTGTTCATAATACAGCTCAGCGTCACCAGTCATTAGTCACCAGCGGGACTCCTCAGGTAATGTGTATGTCAGTTGATCTGATAATGAATCGTGTTTTTGTGTGTCATGTTTCCAGAGTACTTATGACCGTTGTCCTTTGGAACTGGTTCGCTGCATCAAACACATTTTACAGTCAGAACAGAGGCTGGTTCAAGAAGCTACTAATGTAAGTGCTACTACCTCTTGGGTGTATCTTGCCACGGAACATAACCCTATTGAGAATAGCTCCATTCTGGTCACAGGTCTTAGTCCACAGCATGTTATTCATGCGAAGACGTCAGGATAATGTTTATCCTTATGATTCAACAAGCTGTTGATATTAATGGTGTGAAAATTCCAAACCCATGCCCTAAGAACTAATAAATGAGAAATAATGCCACTTAAAATCAGTAGGCCGATGCGTGTGTGACTGACTTATGGTTTGTATTCAGGCCAATAGTGGCAGCGATGCTCAGTCCATGGACAGTCTGTCGCAACGTCACCAGCAGATTAACCAGACCTTTGAGGAGCTGCGATTAGCCACTCAAGAGACAGAAAATGAGCTGAGGAAGCTGCAGCACAGTCAGGAGTACTTCATCATCCAGTACCAGGAGAACTTGCGTATCCAAGGTGAGGACGACGTTCACTGAACAGTCGGACCCATTGGATTTGGCACGCCTGTCAGTGTAGGATGAGGGAGAATATGATCCAAAGCAGCTATGAGAACAACACAAACACACAATAATTATCAGTCGTCACCGTCATAGTGCGCAAGCTATTACTGATTTGTCACATTGCATCTAATGTATTTTACATAATAAGCATTATCTTTATAAACAGTATAGTGGAATTAAGATTTATTTGTCGCATTTCGACAATATTTGCCTTTGTTGATCTAGTGTTTTTAATGACATCTTTTTGCAATGCTTAAGGGTGAATTGGCAGTCAAGGGCAGTTCATTTCTAATTATATATGGATGTCAAAATGCTGCTGTGTGTAATGTCAGGTCTGTCTTGGCCTATCTTAGCTCAGCTCAGCAGTCTGGCGTCACTACCCCCCACCGAACGAACACAGAGAGAGACCGCCCTGCAGAGTAAGAGGGCCACCGTGGAGGCCTGGCTCACCAGAGAGGCCAGCACTTTGCAGAAATACAGGCTGGTAGGACAGCATCACATACAACACATGCATTTAGGACAGAGGACACAAGGTGAACACACAGCACTCAGCAAAAACACATATTGGCTGCTAGTGGAAAACCTTTGTTGGAATGAAGTTTGGCATAATAAAAGCTTCAGGTGCAGAGACGTTGCCAGATTTACTCTGATTTTTCCAAACAAGATCATGTACCCTTTTGCACGACTTATTATACAACCACTTATGAAAGGAATTATTAACTGACAAAATATTGATTATAAAGTGATTTATCTACAAATTCCTATTTTCTCTTTGTTTTTTGTATTTTTCTTTATATTAGAGGAAGAATTGGATTAAAAAAAATGTAAACTGGTGGCCGAGTAATTCTTTAATCGTATTTTAGTACCATATCAATATTTGACACCAGAAAACAACATTTTCCAATTCCAACAATATATGACTAAATCAACTAATAGACACATACGTAAGTTTAAACAACGAAATCCTGTTCATTATTTTATGTAATCTACTAAACAAGCTTGTTTTGTTAAATAAACATTAGTTCCAAGTACATTGCAGAAGAGTAGTAAAGTGATAAATAAATATCATTGGTTAAAAATAAACTGACTTCGAGTTAAAGATCCATAAAATTTTAGGTTCCATACCATATAAAATGGTGAAGAAAAAGAAGAAAAACGGTCCTTTTAATTGACTTCACTCCCTCTTTCCATTTTACTTCCTATTCAGTGTCAAAGCTGCTGGATTATGTTTAAAATTGTCTTTCTTCACAGCAGTTCATAGATTGAGTCACATGACACTATCTGTATCATGTTTTCTAATCCCTGATCTTCTGAAGTGGTCTACAGTCCACTGTAATCTACGTCTCCAGTGAGCAGTGGTGGACGAAGTACTGAAATTCTCACTCAGTGGGCTTTGTCAGTGTCAGACATACTGACTTATGTCTCTGCTGATGTCACTGCAGTAATAATAAGCAACTATATAGTATATGTGTATTTTAAAGGTTAGCGTACTTATTGTATGTGCTCTATGCGATACTGTGTGTACTCTTCTAATTCTGTGGACAAATTATCCACTAGGTATTACCAACTAACTTTCCATTAAGTTATACAAATTCACTCAATTCATTTTTATTTATTTACTTGCAGAACTGTTCAAAACATTATGCTCTGTTAAGAGTGCTTACTACATCACAAATTCACATACACTAATTATATCATATTGCTGCCTCTTGTCTGTCACAATTGCATCCATAACTCTCCCAGTCACGCAGAAACCAGATTACACATGGCGCTAAGCCTGTTTTTACTACCTCTTCTTGCACTGAACATCCAACAAGTGTTCAACACTTGTACACTTGTACACTTGTAGTAGTGTCCAACACTACTGCTGAAAAATGTGGCTTTTATTGTGTCTCATGAGTTTGGTTTTACTTGTCCTTTCAAAATGATTGACTTCACAGTTTTAGTTTGACATCAGCACTTTACGTGCAAATTGAAAATGGGATTGAGCCAAATGTGTGTTCTGCTGTCACTGGAGCTAACAGACCCACCTGATACAATGGAAGCAATGCTACAACACAATCAGTATGACTATTTTAAGGGCAAGATTTTGAGGCAATCGTGTTCATAAAAGATAATTAGTAACTCTATAATTGGCATTGTATAAATGACTAAAAAAACAAACTTTTTGCCTTTTTATAATTTTTTTTTCTAAGAGCTGCTTAAAGTAGACAAGATAGTGCATTTGTTTGACAGTATTTTCATGGTAAGACATTACCTTTGGTAACTGTTTCCTCACATACAGTACATTATTATCACGTATTTCCAGTAAGCTGGAAATGAGTGAAAACTAGTGTGGCTCCACCATGTCAATGGTTGGAATATTAGTGAATATATTCCAGAACTGCTGGGGTGTTTTCAGGATTTGTCTGAGCAGCATCAGAAGACCCTGACCCTCTTGAGGAAGCAGCAGACCCTGATCCTAGATGAGGAGCTCATTCAGTGGAAGAGAAGGCAACAGCTGGCTGGAAACGGGGATCCACATGAAGGGGGGCTGGACGTCCTCCAATCCTGGTATGGACTGAAAATGCATGTTCATAAATATATGTCAGCTGTGGCGCTGGGCGACGCCATCATCTCAGACTAGATGTTATGTTTTCCTGTGGTAGGACAGAAGTGTCAAACATATTCTAGATCAGGAGATGCCATAAAAGAACAACAAAAATCTAAATAAGAAAAAACATTTGTGTGCAACCAAAATTACCCAGTGGTCAGGTGTGGTTTTTAAACCTACCTTTTTTTATTTATGTCTTAACTTGGTTGTGATTTAGAGTGAATCATCTCTGATTCACCAGTGCATTTTATCGGAGTTTTTACATAGTATCTTATGTGATAGTGCTGCTCATTGTCACATACGACTGTCATCGTGGGGAGGGGTGTGACACACTGGGAAGATGTAACTCTTAGACAGGAGTTCGTTCTTTCCGTTGGGACTTCAACAGCTGGCATGATATCTGTCATATTTGCACTGTGCAGGCTGCTTGTGGAACCTATTTGTTTGAACATTTTTAGTCTGCACAGCCTGCACACTGCTCTTAAACTGGCTACGACATTAAAATGGGTCCAAATTTGACCTCTTTTCTTTGGCTCATTTTCCTTTCTTTCCAGCTTGTAACTTGTTGCGCAAATTTCTCTTGGTCTCCCTCACTCCTGTCCCTGTGCTTGCTATGCATTGTGTGTCATTACCTCCTCCCTGTCCCCTTCTGCACTGTGTGGACACACAATAGCCACTGCATATCTTGATCTATTACATGCTCCTTTAACAGGAAAAAAACAAACTCTGCTCCTTTTCTATCCAGTCCATTCCACTTTTACTTATAATGCACACAATTAAAAAACACAAAGTTTTCCAAAGTGCTGTAAAATCAATACAATAAAAGCATAATAAGAACATGAAATACTAAGATAAAAAACAAACATAATAAATAGACTGTCCACCCCAGATAAATCCATGCCAGATATCTGTACACATAAAATCAACAACCTACACAGTGTGAAAAGACTGTACCTGTTAAAGATGTATGAGGGAGGATGCGCTAACCCCCATATAAAGTGCATTATGGTACCGTTTTGTGCTGTCTCTGGAGCAAAGGTTTCATTTTTGTCTGGCTGCTTTAAATGAAAGAAACTTGTTTTCACCACAGTGTTCATCTGTCAAACCAGACCTGCATCCACTTTTACCCCCACATCACAAAGAAATCCCTTACCAGGGGATATGTTGGACAACGTTTATGAATATTATGATCATTGACTGTCAGGACATGACAGGGCATGATATCTGCCACGATCGTACAAAAGTCCACTTAAATTTCTCTGTATTTGGGAGAGTACTGGGAGAACCTGCCAACCCAAACATAATTCCAAACTGGTGAACGCCTCTGATGGCAATATCTGTTTACATATGCAGTTCCTTTTAAAAATGGTTGCAGTGCCTCCTCCTCAACCAGATGTCAAAATTATAATAGCAACACTAACCAGGTAAAAGTTCTGTGAAGGCTCTGGACTCACCAACACTCAACCAAGTCTTAGTTACAAATAGGAAATTCAGTTTGAGAAATCCTTCAGGATTAATGTTTTGTTGGCAAGTGCTCTTGCATTGAACAGGCCAAACTTGGCAGGAATTGGAGGGTAAGGGTGTCCAAAATGGGACTGAAGGTTGAACCTAACTAAAATGGTTAATTATTTATATCTTCAGTGTAATTTTTGCATTTCTCAAAGTCATTTCACGGGCTGGACTGGACCCTGTGGTGAGCCACTGAAGTGGCCTGAGGGCCATATGTTGGTTTAGAGGGAGTGCACATTGTGTCATTAAAAACATAAAAAAATGCAAATATTTCTTTAAAGGATCCATTTAGCAGCGTAATCACTGTATTTCACAGAAAATCTTATACAAGCTTTTATGTTTGACTTATTGCTGTCACTAACACAGGTAAGTTGGGTGTATTATGATCTATGCACGTGGTTTTCAACCTTTTTTGAGCCAAGGTAAATTTTTTTTATTGAAAAAAATTGAGGCACACCAACCAAACCAAAAATGTAAAAAAATATTCTATATGATATGATACTTGCCTATATTAACAGTGTAGGCATTACTATCAGTGTCTTGAATAGGAATCACATAAATACAAAAAACTATTTTATTTTATTCTAAAATTATTCTATATAATAAAAGATAATACGTCAGTTGCCCTTCATGACACAACCCATGAACGTTCGAACCTTGGTTCCCAATGGACCAGCCTGGTGTCTTACCAACTGAGCTATCCAGCTGATTCACTTAAAAGCCTGTCATTTTCTCAATAATCGACGGTGCACTGTTTAACCTGGTGCCTGGTGCCATTTTTACAGTTCTAAAATCTGTAAAAATGTTGTGATTGTTTTGTGACAGTCGGACCATTCCCCACAGACATAGCGACGCAAGAATATTTAACTTTTTCCACGAAATGCCAACAGAGAATCAAAAGGAACTGACAGCGATCAGACACAGGTTTACACGTGGCATCCAGCATACGCGCACAGACCAGACTCAGGCACGGACCAGCACGGTCTGGTCCGCACGCATCCGCTTCCCAGGTCCGTGTCTGGTCCCATGTCTGCACTGGTCAACTCACTACCTTGCTATAACGTGTGGTTATGCGCGAGTGACTCAGTGACTCCAGTGATTGGTCAGACCGACTGTCAATCAAGTGACAAATTTCATTCACTTCAGGATGATAGGCTGATGCCTACATTTTAATGTCATGCGATCTACCCACAATACCATCGCGATCGACTGGTAGATCGCGATCGACGTATTGGGCACCCCTGAATTAGGTGAAATTGGATCATTTCTCACGGCACACCTGACAATCTCTCACGGCATAGTGAACCTACGGCACAGTGGTTAAAAAACGCTGATCTATGCAGATACATAAATACATTCGGGTTGTGCTGATGGGAAAATGCCTTTGTACAGTAGCATTATAAAACTACTGGGTAATTAATGAAAGTATTATTTTTTGTCCACCCCTCTCCCCCCACCCCCAGGAAAAAGAAAATATTTGACCCCCCCACACAATAGTTGGTCTAAAATGATGCAGAATTGCTGTGCTTTAAGTCACTTTGCTCAGAAATTCGTGGATTTTGATGTGATCTTTATGCTAGAACACACAGCCCGAGGTGCATAAAAGTATGGTTTATAAATGTGTAATGTGCATGAAGACAAGCAGTCTGCAAATACACCTGAATTTACTTCCATATATCTATGGATTTTCTAGGTCATGTCTTTCTTGTAATGGTCTGGGTTTCCTGGAGCTAATTAGCGCAGACGGGCGGGGTACGTCCTGGATGTGTTTCCAGCTCAATGCAGGGCCTCAGTTCATATACTGTATATATTGGCTATTGTGTATCATTTTGCCTTGTCCTTGTGCTGTTCAGGTGTGAGAAGCTCGCGGATCTGATTTGGCAGAACCGGCAGCAGATCCGGCGATGCGAACATTTGACCCAGCAGCTGCCTCTTCCCGGCCCCATGGAGGAGTTGTTGAGCAAACTCAACGCAGACATCACTGACATCATCTCTGCCTTGGTCACCAGGTGAGGAACTGTAGCAAATAACTATCTGTATGATGATGGGATGGACAGACGGACCGTCCTTCCATCTGTACAGACAAATGGAAGGCAGAGGTCAGTTTATTCTATTTTTAAAAAAATGATTTTTTATTTTTTATTGGGCAACATTACAGTACACGACAACTATAATGGCATCCCCAACCATAATGGCAGGATCAGAAATAACAGACAAAAAACACAAAAAAACGAACATAAATAAGTGAACCTTATTCTATAGTAAAATTGAATGTGGGCGGCAGTGGCTCTGTTGGCAGAGCAGTTCGTCCAATGGCTGAAGGGTCAGCGGCTCTCACTCTCCACATGTTGAAGTGTTCCTGACCTAGACACTGAACCCTATATTGCTGTCTTGTGGAGCCGCAGCAGCCCCCACTAGTGTGTGTGAATGGGTGAATGTGAGTGCTATATAAGTGCAATCCATTTACCATTTAATGTGTCAGGACACATTTCCTGTGTCTATTTTTGCAACAGCGGAGCTCTAACTTGATTGATAAGTTGCTCTGTTCTCTGTCCACTGTGTGGTGGAGATGGCACTCATTGTCCATAATGGATATCTGTTTCTTTAGTGTCCTCTCCTAATTCTCCAACCTGAGACCTGTTACAGGTTTCAAATATGTTGGTGTCACTGGTTCTGATGCTCCTCCCCCAACACACAGTTGGCCAGAACAGAATGGAGGAAGATCTCCAACATCCTACTGTAGAAGAAAACTATTCAACTTTATTCTGAGTTCCGTAGAGTAATTTAGAGTTAAATCAGAATTGTAAAACGTGTGCAGCGTGATGCTGTACATGTTTTATAAGTCACTGGTGGATAGTGTCCTGCTGTATGCTGCTGTCTGCTGGGGTGCAACCAGATGGACAAGGACAGAAGGCAGCTGCACAAGCTCATTAAGAGAGCTGGTTCAGTAGTGAGATGAGACCTGGACAATGTGGGGAGGGTCATGGAGAGACAAACTAAAAGCAAGGTGCAGAGCATCCTGGATAATCCTAACCACCCGCTTGTACAGGACTGTGTGTGAACAAAAGAGTGGACACAACGACCGTTTACTATCGTTGAGCTGCATAACGGTGTGCTTTAGGCGATCCTTCATCCCCCCTGTCTTCAGACTGTACAACTCCTCATAGCCTCCCCGTGGTTTTATGTTTGCATGCTTTTTTTTATGTGTTCCTATATGTTTTTATGAGTGTTTTGTGATTATTCATATGAGCTGCTGTCCACAGCAATTTCCCTACAGGGATAAAAAAGTATTGATTGATAGATTGATTAAAAATGAAATTACAGAGTTACCCACAATAATAGGAACATGGTGTTTCACCAAATATTGCAGAGCTAATAAATAACTCAATCTTGAACTCACACGGTTTTTATGAAAAGTACCGTTCATTCTTAAGTTTTTAATTAGCTGCTTATTTTGTCTGTCTTGAATCTAAACATTGAACTCTCATATTGATATTTGTCATTAGTATCTTGGTATGGCTATATAACACATGATATCCTTGTGTCCTGTTCTTTTCAGCACCTTCATCATAGAAAAACAGCCGCCCCAGGTGTTGAAGACCCAGACCAAATTTGCGTCCACAGTGCGCCTCCTGGTGGGTGGGAAACTCAATGTCCACATGAACCCACCTCAGGTCAAAGCTGTGATTGTCAGTGAGCAGCAGGCCAAAGCTCTGCTGAAGAATGAGAGCACACACAGGTGAGACACACACTATGGTTTCCTTCTACGTAAATATAGTGGATAGTTTAACTGTAAGTAAACTCAAGTAATTCACTTGATATTAGTTTTTTTTTTGAACTATGTAGAAATGCTTAAACTGTAAAATTATGATTTTGTATTGAGGTGTTGTTCTCTGGTGAAATGACTGCCTCAACATTCCAATGCTTTTTACAGTCATAAACAACACTTAACATACACTGTGTTGATGTATCTACAGGTGAGGTCAGAGAACAACTTGCCTCAAAGCTCTTTTTAGGTTTTAGTCCATTATCATGACTTAACAGCTGCATCAAATATGTTATGCTAACTCCTACAGGTTAAACCATAACAATTTTGGAGCTCACACAATTGCTAGGAAACACTGTAAACGGACATACACTATATTGCAACATAACCTTTTAATGTAAAAAAAACAAGACGTTACATGTGTGATGTGTCTCTGTTCAAGTGTGTTTGTTTTCCTGGTAGTGAAAGTAGTGGAGAAATCCTCAACAACAACTGTGTGATGGAGTATCACCAGGCCACTGGGACACTCACCGCACACTTCAGAAACATGGTAAGGATGAGAAAGGATAAGAGAGGAACAGGTTAGGGATAAGAGAAGCTAAGATACTTAATTGTCATCGTATTTCCATATAACAACATTTGAATGCACCTCCAAAATGATGCTCTTAAAACAATGCATACACCTGACGCAAAAAATACATTTAATTAGTCAGTCTGTTAAAAAAAACACAAAAACCTTGCAACTGATTACATTTTATTGTTATAGAAATCTTCATAGTTTTGAGTCCGTCTTAAAGTTCTTTTCCCCAACACTTTATATCCAGCCATTTGGAGCATTTCAACTGAGAGTAAATTGTTGTGGAACTGGATTTCCAGTTGGAACCAATAATAGTTGATATGAAACTTAAAAAATAACCAAATTTAAGAAATTGCTATGCATATGAAATATTTATGTACCGTAATGAAGGAATGTGTCTTTCAACTCTTTTTGTTCCTGCGGTGTGTGTGTTTGCAGTCACTGAAGCGGATCAAGCGTTCAGATCGTCGAGGTGCAGAATCAGTGACGGAGGAGAAATTCACTGTCCTGTTTGAGTCTCAGTTTAGTGTCGGAGGCAACGAGCTAGTCTTCCACGTCAAGGTAATCAGATGGAATATGTGATGCCTCAACCATAAATATGTTTTTTGAATTAAAAATTATTTTTTTAAATTTGGATGTGAGAGTCATTTAAGTTTAGATAGATAGATATACATTTATTTGTCCCACTCAGGGAAATTTCAGAGTTTAGGGACCACATTCAGCCCAATGTTAACTCCACTAGTAACATAATAACTCATAAATAAAAAGAACTTCAAACTTTATTCTCTTTTAGCGTGAAAAAAGTAAAATTACCCAATGCAAATGTTAAGTGTAAAGTTTAAAGTAATGTTAAGAAAATGTCTGTTTACATTTGAACAATATTCTACCCAAGGTTATCATTACACTTTATATTTACAGTAATATAATTTTAAAAATTACATTTCCCTTTTTACCTTTACTTTCTCTAATGTCAACACTTTATTTAGAAGATAATTTGTTTTAAATTTTTACTGTATTTTTCCAATTTTAACCATTTTCCCATTGTAGTGGGATGCATGAAATTCTTGTATTTTTTTCTGTTATGGGACCATATGATTAGTTTGTAAGTCTGTGTGTATAAAATAATTTTTAAATTTACGCCTGATTCATTAGTATGAACAGTGATTGCATTTATTGTGTAAAAACATTTTTTGGTCCAACAAAGGGAGTATATCATACTATGCAAATTATATTAATCAATCAATCAATAAATACTTTATTTATCCCTGTAGGGAAATTGCTGTGTCCAGGAGCTGACATGAATAACTCTAAAGACTCGCTATAAAAAATGCACATGAAAAAAAATGCAATCAAATCAATTTTGTTGCTAATCTTTGATATATCAAAGTTCTAATCACCCCTAATGTTTAGTCCACCCACTATATATTTATTGGAAACCTTCTCTAGTTGGAACCATATTTCATATATTAGAAGAAATAATAATCCTAATCATATGATAAATGTATGTATTAGAGACTTCAGCGAAACATTAGTCATTCGTCTCAGTTTATGTTGCTGAGGAGTGAGTTGACTGTGCTGTGGTGTTTTACTGATTCTTCTCCATGTTGGATATTCACATTAAAGATTCTGAGTCACATGTAAAATAATACTTTCTTGGTTGTACCGCCTTTATGTTTGGACTGTAGACATTGTCGCTCCCTGTGGTGGTCATCGTCCACGGCAGCCAGGACAACAATGCTACTGCCACCGTACTGTGGGACAACGCCTTTGCTGAGCCGGTCAGTTCCACTGTTGCATCTAGTCAAATGTATCACAGGATAGAACTGCAAATGTATATTGTTAATATAAATCATTGAGGTTCAGCTACAAAATCTAAATACTGTAATTTCTGGAGTATAAAACGCACCTGAAGAAAAACCGCACCAGCTAAAATTAGGGCAAAATCCAGATCTGTAAATATACAAGCCGCACTGGACTAAAAGCCGCAGGCGTTTTCATGTTTAATTACTATATATAAGCGCTCATGCATGAAGGGGATTGTCGGCAATGTTCCCTCTAAGCTGCACACATAAATCAGCCGTGATTCTCCCCTGCCACATCAAACCAGTAGGTAATGAAGTACATGTGCGCGATTTGTCACGTGATTATGGTAAATGAGCTGAAACGAGCATAATAAGATGATTTAAACTATGCGGGATCAGATTTTGTCACGGGATTGAAAAGATTCAGTTTTTTCAAGCTGAACGTTTCTTACAGAAGTTTACGGAACAGTACAGCTAGCATATACACAATATAAAGATGCTTCCTATTTTGACTTTAAAATAAAAGCGCTTCCCAAAATAATTTAAAGTTTGGCTCTTAATTTTTCCAATAAAAAGAGGTGGCTGTTTGGGAAAGTTTCCATTTTATTAACATTTCAACAAACATGTTACATATTTCCAGGTTGTCACTGCAAATGAGAACCAGTTCTCAGTGGACTCGCATGGAAAAATAAAGATTAAATAAAAAAATAAACGTATTTTCATACCTTTATTCAAGTGTTACCATTTAGTGCAATGGTACCAAACATGTAGAAAAGGAAAAAATGCAGTACGTGCTGCTACGAAAGGAAAAAATACAGTACTCGCTGCTGCTCGCAGCTCCCAGAATTCACAGAACGTAAACAAACTGGTAGCTGCTCTATATAATCACTGCTCTATAATCACCCAGAAAAAGTGTTGACTAGTTGGGCTATCGCTCACTATGATGATGTTTGACTTGCACGCTTTCGATGGATTGTTAAAAGCCGACAAAAGCAAACGTCCTTGGATCAGTTCGTTACAAAATGTCAGATAGCAGTTAAAGAGTAAATGAACATTTTTATCCTTTAGTTTGTTCTTTGTTTTTTACATCACGTACAGTTCTCGTTTTATGTTTATTGTGCAGTAATCTAATTGTAACATGTATTTGTTACATGTTTTGATGCATTTTTCTGATTTATAAAAAATGTATGTCTGATTTTTGCGGGGGCTTGGAATGGATTAGATCAGACTTTCTCAACAGGGGGGTACCGGCCCAAAAGGGGGTCGTGGAGACCCGTCAGGGGGGCCACGGCATTTTTGACGAGTTGGCAAAATGTGGATCCTAACAACTTTGACTAGTTGGTCACACTTTGGGCCAACACTTTGTACTGACGAGTTTAGGCAGTGTGGCTTACTTCAATATTACGATCATGAAAA
>JAPTHA010000012.1:2640494-2651949 GCA_029814585.1 Gymnapogon annona | reverse complement strand
ATATAACATCAATTTATTGTCCAAATATACTGTTTGAACTATTTATGGAAAAAGGGATTTCTCATAACACAAATTCTCTACATATACATACATTTATTTGAAGAAAAGGAGAAGTGAATTTTGATATGAATAATGAACAGCATGGACCAATATGAAAGACTGATTGGAGCTTTTTCATCTTTGATGTTGCAGGCTAGCCTTTACAGAGGAGGGTGCAGTCGCTTCACTCCATACTAGAACAGAGAGAGACACATCCCCTCTCCTCCCCAGCAAAAAGACAAAAAGACTAAAACAGTGACTAACCTCTACCATCCTTATGGAAACTAGACATGAAATGCAATTATGACCCTGAAAGAAGCATTGTTCATAAATGGAAGAATTGATGGATGATATTTTGGATCAAATCTGCTGTTTGTCTGTGTCGACATGAATACAATGAGACAATGACAAGGGTTTTCCTACTATTAGTGTTTTCTTGTCCTGGTCTAATTTTTCTTACACTTAATATTTTCGCTTATATGAAATAACATACACTAAGGCCAGTAAAGTTCATGCAACAATGTTCACATTTTCATATTGGATTTATTAAGTAAGCATTACAGCCATGTCTGGCAGAAAGTAAATGATGTCGGGAATAAGAACCTGTTGGATTAATGGAGGCAACAATCCAACCTACTGGATCATGAAACCCAGAAAGGAAAGAGAAGACAGTGATGATGATCGTCACAGCAAATCCAATTCGCATATTTGATTTGGCAGCAGTTTTTCACAATTACTTCAGGAACTAATGTGTAAAAGTGTGTGGAGTGAAAGTTCTGGAACCTATTGTGAAGTGGGCAGCTCTGTATTTAATCCATTGACTATTAGGATTATTGGAGACAGGAGGTATCCCATTACTGCTGAACCTTTTCACTGAAAAAGAATTGGGTCTTTCAAGAATTCCAAACAAGAATTCCATGGTCAAAACACAGGAGTGTCAACCGTTAATGTGTTCCATGATTGAAAAATACATTTTAATTTGAAGTGTATGCTGTATTATGTATGTACTCTATATCTAATCTGTATAATCACCTTCAAGGCCCAAAGGAAAGAAAGAGATCATAGTAGCACCAGAGTTAAACAGTGAAGTGTCCAAGCTTTGGCTCAGTTTGTCCACACTTGAGCCTAGTCTATCTAGGATTCAGCCCAGCTTATTTGGGATTGGCCCATTTATCCAAGGTTTAGCCCAGTTTATGCATGATCTGACCCAGTTTTTCCAGGGTTCAACATCATTTATCCAGGGTTTAATCCAGTTTAACCAGGGTCTATCTCAGGAGTTTATCTACAGTTGAGATCAGTTCATCTTATTAGTATCTGGGATAAACTCATCACCTCCACCACCCTCCAGAGACTCATGAATGAACAATTATGAAGGCTATAAATAACCATTACAATCGGATTTTACTATTACACTGTGTATCAGTATTGTGGTTTGATGTATTTAGGTCCTAAGTGTTGTGCAAAGGAGTTCAATCTAAATTTCTATGTCAACAGTTCAACGGCTGGAAATGACAATAACTGGGGCAAACAACATAAAATTCATGTGAATGAAGACATGAATATGATGATATTTTGAGGTAAGGATTGTTTGCTACCATCTTTAAATGAATGCATATTTTTATGTATTTAAAATGCAGATTCAGAGATTTCAAATGGCTTCAAAAGGGCCTTAATGCAGAACTATACCAGAAATTACATTTATATACATTTTATTCCATCTAAATATTGATCATTACCTCATTGTGATTCAACGAATTTTCTTTATGCGACGACCTGGATGTTCTTAAATAATTTTATTTATGTGACAGATGGTGTTTTATACTCCCATATAACGGCCAGAATACTCCTTTATGGCAGAATGTATTCTACAACATACATATATTTACAGCAAATATGTAGACTGTATTATAAATTTGTAAAAAATTTCAGAAAAAGAATTGTAGATGTAAGTGCACATCCTCATAGACTAATAAATGTTTCTAACACCATAAGATCAAATATGTCTATCCATTAGAACTTATAATAAATGTTATATGCAATGACATTTTATCATCTCACCACTTTTGTGGATTATTTTGCAAACTCTAAAGTGCTTTTGTAGCCTAACCCTAAATACTTACAGATGTCACAATAATGCTGATATGGTGTCAAATAGCCTGAATTTTATATATTCACCAGCTGCTCAAACCATACTTTAAATAAAAGAGCAAAAATGTAAAAATAACACTGTGTTCACAAGCCACACTTATGGCTGTTGTGTAAAAAGTGTAAAAAGTAAGTGCACTTGTATCTTTGTATATACACAGGGAGGTTGGAACCTGTTGCCCCTCACCCTATAAGATTATCTTGACCATGGAGTAGATCATACAAATGCTCACTTTATTCCTGAGAGTGCACAAGAATGATTCATATAATAATTACACCTACATAATTTCACTCTTTGACATTGTATTTGTTTTGGATGGTAATGGGATATCAACTGCTCTGGTATTTGTGTTTTTTTTAATCGTCCTTCATTCATGTACTTAAATGTTTTTAAGATGTATGTTTAAGTTTGTCAGATATTCTATTGCATAAATAGGTGTAATAAAATTTATTTATTAGGGTGAAGATATTAATTTTAAATATTTAATTTTAATGTAGCAGAAGAAAACACAAGAAAACGGGAAACGCATGTTTAATTTCGATAGGTCTATCGAAGTGGCTGTGAGTTAAACAGTGACATTATTTTTGAGTTCGACTCTTTGCCTCTGTTGTTGTTGTTTAAAATTAATGTGTGTCATTGGCTGGGATTTTCACTGTTTTATTTGTTGACCTATTGACGTGGAAGGCACATATTCAAATGACTGTCATTTTTACTTTGGATTCTATGGTGTGACCAAAACATAACACCGGTGCCACACAGTGATGCTCGTAGCTCTTCAAGGATGTCATATACGTAATTAAAATAAGTATTTCTACCCCAATTTCCCCCTGTACCTGTACTTTTTTTTAGATTAGATAACATTACATTAGATTAGATTACATTGGATTAGATTAAATACCTTTATTTGTGCCACTCGGGGAAATTTCAGAATTTCAGTTTTGCAGTATATGTATAGATGTGAATAAATATGTACACGGAGGGGCAGAAAGACCTATATGACACTGCTGACAGAGTGTGTGTGGCGTGTTTTGGGGAGGCTATTCCTGTGTCCGTCTATGATCTATCCACTGTCTCCTTGTGCCCATTTTTATGATACCTGGTTGTTTCCACATATCATAGACCAATATCAATCTCTAGGTAATAAAAATACAGACTTATACAAATAGGTTAGTTATATCTAAAGTATATTTTATCAGCTAGTTATTTAAGATCATAGTGTTCAGATTTTGAAAGTACATTCAACTACAGTCATTGCAAACATGATCTATAATTTCTACATGTTTATTTTTAAGGCCCATTCATGCTCTACATTAAAGATGCATATGTATATGGACGGTAGGTGGGGGTGGGGGGCTTGGGGGTTGAGAGTTGATGAAGATATTTTACAGAAATGGTCAAACTGTTCAAAGAATGACTGAGTTACTGAAAAACTACTGACATATAAATGAAACTATCAATATCAACTTGACTAAAGCCTCCTTTATCGTCAGAGTATTCGTTATTATTTCTGTTTTCTTTTTCTTCTACTTCTTCTCGCCAAAAACTTTCCATTGATGAAACAAATGTAACTATTTCCTTATGTAAAGTTGACATGAACAGGCCTTAACCAGTGTTTTTCTGGATGCTTTAAAAACACTATTTGATATTATAGATTATATGCGTTTTAACTATTGCAAGCTTTTTACAGACTGACAATATCCCTAAAATGACTTCCTTATATTAATTATCTCAGATGTGAGGTGGCATCATTACATCCTGCGTTGTTATGGCTCTGTTCATGCAGTCATTTGGAAGATTTGCTCCATCGTTCACTGTCCAAACACAAAAACAGCTGAAATTGGACTTTTTTTTATCTCCATGTCTTATTTGTATCTCATCACACTCACCTGTAATAAAACACCCATACAGCATCACCACAGGGAATCCAAAGAGTTATTTGTCACTATAGCTGAAACAGATTTCAAACCTTAGTTTTGCACATGACGAACTGTGTTCACACCCGTCGTTCAACTGATACTGTTGAGACTGATTCACCCGAGTGACGTTGGCTGCCACAACAACAACTATTCAGCAAGAGCATCTAAGAGAGAATCCGCAATATGTTTTTGTAAATTTGTGATGTATTTATAAGTTTATTTGTTTTTTACTGAGGATTATAAATTATTTGTATCTTTGCTGTAAAATGTGTGTGGTATAAATAGCATTCTACATTCTTTTTGACAGATGGGTGGTTAACGTTGAACTGTTTTCTATTTTTTAGTAAAAAAAAAAAAAAAAAAAAAAAGAAAGAAAAGAGAAAAACCACAAGACTGAGTACAAATGGATGTCGGTTAAAAAAAAGTCACAAGAGACAATGTGGACACAGGAGGACACTGGAAGGATATTCAGAAGACACAAAGAGCAGATTTGCCCTTTTATCAGGAATGGAAACAATATTGAAGGGATTGGAAGAGGAAGTTTCTGGGCCTGATCTATGGCCAAAGCCATCATCATTAACCTGGAGATGGTGCGACGGGGTCTTCAAGCTCTGACCACTGAACAATGAGCCTTGGTGAGTGGAAGAGGCCAATGAGAGACGTCACCATAAAACATTTTATTTTTCTAAAGTACTTTTTTAAGTTTATAATTTCCCCCCCCCCAAAAAAAACAAGCAAAAACTGTTTGCATATATATACATATTCTATATTATGTGTGTAAAATATACAGCTTTTTTTAAAAAGCCCAAGCAACAGGTTTTGTGTCTTAGTGGTTTAGAGGAAGGAGATGATGTCCCAGCTGCCCTTGTGTGTCAGCTAAAAATGGTGTGTGTGTGTGTGTGTGTGTGTGTGCGTGCGTGTGCATGTGTGTGTTGTTCCAATAATTATGATACTTTGGAATAAACATGGAAATGTGGAAGAGTTTTCAGATAATATCAACCTTTCTTGCCTGTCTTCCACTAACCAACTGCAGTCGTGTGGTTTTCACTTCATGACGAGTTGTGTTGTTTTGAGGAGTCTTCATTTTGTATTCCTACATAATCAGAAATATGAAAAACCTAAATCACTATCCTTCCATCAGCCTGTGAGACAAAAAAAAATATACGAATAATGACATTATATACTTCATCAAAGCGGGTCAAGTCTGGAACTCAGTGACATCATCACAATGACAACTCGACCCAACATGTCATTGTGTTTAAACTGTGTAGTAAAGTGAATTTTATAAATATTTGGGAGAAGAGGGAATGGTACGAATGAGAGAAATGACAGGTGTATTTTTATTTCTGTTTATTTATATATACATCCATTAGGAAGTAAAAAAAAAATGGGGGTCAAAAAAACTTATGTTTTCTGAAGAGTCCTTAAACCTTTCTATTTCTATTGATCTCTACTTTTGTGTAATTATTCTATATTCAAACATTGTACTAATATCATGCTGTTGGCCATGATCAAAGAGTCAGTTGTCGACATTTACTAACGTTGTATTTATTGTATTACTACTAAGAAGAAGAAGAAAAAATGTTTATACAAGTATAAATATATCTATTTGTGATCTGCAACTCTTGGACATATGTTTGCCTTTAAATTGAAACATTCATGCTGGATTTAATGCACTGTCGATGTATGATGACATTTCAACTTGTAATGTTTGATTCTGTTGACGGTATTTATTTCCATTCGCCTCAGTTCAGCTACAGAATGTAACTTCAAAACTAAGCTTTTCATGTAGCTATTGTTGTTTTCTCGAAATACAGTACTGTGTAAATCATATACATATACATATAAATGCTATAGCAAAATGTATCAGATTTTATGCCGGACGTTGTCTTCCTCTGACCTAGACAGACTGTAATATTCTGTCTCGACTCACAACTCCTCAGACCCTACTATTTACATTCAAATGGAAAAAAAACCACACACACAAACTGTGACACAAACTGAAACGTGATCAACAAGAAATCAATCCAATATTTTCTAACTTGGCAACAACTACAAGAGAATATTGTATTGATTTAAAGAAACCCCACAGTTTGATGTTGTCCTTTGAATGTTTGCATTATTATGGCATCCCGGATACACACTGATGGCAGGAAAAACTGGTAGATAATGGACGACGACGGAATGTATGGAATTCAAACAGGCTTTGTTTACTTTGTTTTGTTCTGAGGACAGAACGGGAAAATGAATACAAATGATATTCAGTTTTATAGAAAACCACGAATTAAGACACTGTTAAACAAGTTGAACATAGAAGGTACATGCAGACCAGACTGGACACACACTGGACCACTACACAAACCACAACATTACACACAGATGCATTAGGCCTTAACACACTCAGAACCAGTTGGTGGAATCAGAATTAACTGCTCCTTTGCATCTACGACTACATAAATGCTGTGTGTCTGAGTTTAAAATGATCGACCATGGGACTGTAGTGGCACTGTTGCTTTCTTCATCTGAAATCCAGACAAACAGAATGTTTATTACAAATGCAGAAAACAAGATAAAATGGTTTGGGTTTTCCTGTTGTTCTTGGATTTCCTCCTAGTCAAGTTTATGATGCACAGAGAAAATCTGTCCCAATGGTTTGGGGCCCAGTGTTATGCAAACTTGAACAGATTTGCTGCCGTTTGACATGAGCTAATGGTATTACACTCATTACTGACTTTATGAACTCTCCTCCCAGTCGTTACAGGGTGGACATTGCAATGAGCTAACACCATACAGTTGTTTTAAAGCTGCTTCAAAACAGAATGGTACACTATACCGTATATGTATTTTTATAAATGACCTTTACTGCTACATATGATGTTCAACAAAAAGACTGGAAAAGACATGGAGAAAGAGAAGATGCAAAAACAAAAAGATAAAGCAAACAAACTACTGAAAAACCCCTAAAGATGTCAATCTTACCAGAGATCTTACCACATGTGTGATCTCTGACATTTTCTGTTGTCTGTTTCTTACGGATGTGTCTTATTCTTTTCTCTTTTTTTTTTACATGTACTGAAAATGTTGATTGTAAAGATTAAAAGGTGTGAAGCATCTTTCATTTTTAGCTCTGTGTTTTTATTTGTGGCTGTTTCTTGATGAACTCTTTTTATTCTCTGTTCCCTCCACAAAAACGGACCGAGTTCTATTCTATTAATATCATTTAAATACTATTATCAGTCATCAATAATAATGTATATTACCATGATAACCTCAATTATTATCACTGACATGAAATTATTATTAGCTTTAATTATAACCAGCTAACTTCGAAATATGTAAGATTAAATATTTTTATAAATTTCCTAGAATATTTCCAAGGGCTGCCTTTCATTAATCAAGCCTTTGTGAACTAAAACCCCTGAAAGAGATCTGTTTTGCACAGCCTTGATTGATTATATCAAATATCAATCATTGAAACCAATACAACATTTTTTTTTTTTTAAGTGGAATGAAGTACAATTTGGATATTCTTGCCCCTTACTTTCATACTTATTATAGGTTCCTGTGTCATCTCCCATAAACTAGCTTAACAAAACTTATACACATGAAAATAAATTCTGACTAAGCCTATAAAAAACACAAAGATGTTATACATACCAAAAATAAACTGTCCGTTTCATGAGTGGCATATTTGATGAACGTCACTTGAACTGTTGGACAGATACTGTTAGCAATGCTAACTGGATTACATTACTGTATTTTGACGCACATCTATTTAAGCCTGTAAGTAAAATTTACCAGATGTAAACAATTTAAATGCTAAACTGAATGGTCTTGCTGTTTTTCCATCTCAGAAAAGGGACATAATGCTCACGGGAACCAGGGAATGTTCACACATACACTGTGAGCACAAAGTCAGATGAAAACATAGACCCTGAGAGGCATTTCTGTCAGGTAACACATGCAATTATCAGATGCAGTTTAACGTAGTTAACGAGAATGTTGTTTAACTTAGAAATATGATCAAAAACCCTCGGGACTTTACATCATATTTTTAGTCGCAGATCTCTGGGGAAGTGGTGAGAGGACGATTTGTTGGAACAGTTGTCATATGATGGCATCTGAGTTTTCCACATTAGGTCATTTTAAAAAAAACACATTAAAATAAAAAAAGGAAATTACTTCATGTACATGTCATCAGGCTACATATTGTACCTTGAAACAGGAAGACAACGTGTACAGTTAAGCATCACAGACAAACTATTGACAG
The DNA here is from genome assembly GCA_029814585.1 of Gymnapogon annona. NCBI lineage: Eukaryota > Metazoa > Chordata > Actinopteri > Kurtiformes > Apogonidae > Gymnapogon > Gymnapogon annona. Next base: position 2,643,578 of record JAPTHA010000012.1, on the reverse strand, counting down.
AAAAACATTTATAGAGAATTCCACCGAACTATGCATGAACTAATTTTACACCAAAAAAAAACCCCAACATAAATAACAATGTAAAGTACAACAAATGTACATATAAATTCCTACGTATAAAAGTTCATAGACCTTTGACCTTTCCTGCTTTCAAACAATTGATATTAGATACCTTTATTAGTCCCCTACGGGGATATGTGTGAGACTGTCAGTACAACTCTTCTCCCTCCACTGAAGATTGATTCAATTCCGAGTGCAAAAAGCGCAGAGCTCCTCTAAAGTCAGTTTCAGCTACACTGGAATGTTTTGGGATACCTGGAGAAAATAGGAGGTGGAGAAAAACATTCTTATTGCTGCAATAGGAGACATGACTGTCCTCACAGACGTCTTTGATGACTATAGTCTCCTGAGGGCCTGTGGGTAATATTTGAGGAAGATCCTATGAGCTATTTCGTAAGTGTCTCCCTGAGGTTTCTTTGGGTACTTGTGGCCGTTGTAAATGAATCCTTTTTCTACCTGGAACACTGCCAGGTTGAAGGTATCCTGTTTAAACGGCCGTCCACTGTTCAGACACTCCACCAGAGTGTGGACAAACAGCCCCCAGCGCTGTGCATAGTAGTCCTCCATTAGACCCCCCCACTCTTTGCTCGCATAGTCCAGAATTTCACCACTGGGACCCCACAATGTGATCTGGTTCCTGGCGTTAATATCATAGAGCTGCGCCTCCTTCTCATCCAGAGCTAAAGACCGGGCCCTCTCCAACCACGTTCCTAACAGGAAATTGCTGTCGCTGGTGAGGAGTCGATTAAGTTCAGGCAGCAGGTCGTAGACCAACACGCCGCCTGCAGTCAGCAGCTCTGGCAGCTTCTGCTTCTGGAACGCGTTGACAATATCCTGGTAAAACCACGTTGTCATAATCTGCAATACCTGCCGAGTTATATCCACAAGGTCGTAGCGGAAGGTCTCCTTGGACATGAGAGGGGGAGCTGCCTCGATGATCAGCCTCCAGGCTTTCACCAAGTCAGCCGGGTCATACCAAAGGTCAGAGTTCATGTGAAGGGAAGGGCGGTGCACCAGTGGACTGTGATTGTGGTTTTTATAACCCGGCAAAGTGCAGTTGTAGACGCTGGTGAAAAGAATCCTCCATGCGGTGGTCAGGTTCTCCTGTGTGCTACCATAGCGCCGTATGGCATACAGTGAGACCCACTTGGCCAAGTTGACCGGCTCCTTACGCCACGCTAACTCACTCATTAACTCGTAGGTGACCGGATTTTGCTCTATGCCCTCGGGGGCCATTCCGATACCAACCATCGTGGAGTTGGGGAAATGCAAGGCTTTGAAAGGCCCTGAATTGATGCTCTCCACTGTGCCAAAGAAACCACTGTTACCCCCAAAGTTATTGAGCATGCACCAGATGAAGGGTTGTCCATAGAAAGATTCTGTGGAAGAAAAAATTGGCACCGTTTCGGCAAATAAATCCAACACAATCATTCGGCCAAGGGGCACTCCGTGTAGTAAGGCCTTGATCTGGGCGGACTTCCAAAATGTTGTATCATGGAAGAACAGCCAGCCCTGCATCAGCCAAACTGCCTGAGGGTCGACTGAGGAGAAAAAAAATAGATTTGGGTGAGATACAAGAGGGGACAGTTCTAATATGGCTGAAAATTAGAAGATGTGTATATGTGGAGGGGGAAAGGGGGGTGTGTGTGGAGGAACAGCAGGTCATCCATGGGTCAACAAACAAGGCCAATTGCTGGAAAGCAATACTTGTACACCAAACCATGAGCAGTGTTGGACAAATCGAAGCAGCCGCTTAGTGAATCCACTCACCTGCAGTCATTGAAGCAAAGACAGACTGACTGACAGTAGACAGGTAGGCAGGGTCAGACGACGGCGGCGTCATCTCATTGAAGGTGTCGGTGTTGTAAATGTGATCAGTCCCAAACTGCTTTATGACTTGTGAAAGGTAGAGGGAACCGATCTGGAGGAAGAGAGGGTCCCGTGGATCCAACATATAGGAGCATGAGAAGCTACAGTTAAAGTGAGCCCAAGGCTGCAGTCGTGTTACATTTGCTTTTGGATACAACCTGAAAAAGACAAAAATTAACCACACAAAACCTTTTGATTAAGTAGCATTACTCTCACAGAAGGTTACAGAACACAGAGAAAGCCTTTCAATACTTGAGTATTAGCGTGAATTTTTGGTTGATTGGACAAAAAGATCAGCCACTGTGTCCTTCAAAGCACAAGCCAAGGTGGTCGGTTGTACATTTGACAAGTGGAGTCTGAATGTACACTATAAACAATAACCTCCTGAGATTGGACAGTTTGAAATTCTGGAACAGTAGAGATGTTACCTTAGGATTCCTTTGGGGATGTTCCCAGAAAAAGCTGGCAGCACAGGAATCATACCCAATGACCTCATTCGTTCCAAGATCTTAAACTGCAAAAGAAATAGAATGACACGCACACATTACAATGATCAGAGCACATCGGTCATGAATACATTGAATACATTCACTTGATGCAATAATTTCTGCTGATAGAAAATCAAATAACTTAAGTGTAAATTATTCCTATGAGTATAGTGTCTCCTGAAATTCTGGAATGGTGCAGAAATCAATGGTTAAAGAAATGATTTAGTATAAGCTTACATACAGTTTAGTGTCCTCACATACAGTTTAATCAAAGATGGAAAGAGCCGTGCCAGTGGATAGTCAGACATGACAATTTAACATCTACTTGGTTCAACTAAGACACATTAAGAGATTAGAGACAGAACAAGTAGAACAACAGATACACAACAGGTGAATATTAGCATCAATCTATATCAGACAAAAAAATTGGCGAATTCACTTTATATACATTCCTGTTAGAACATTGTCAGCTTCAGTGACTACGAGTTTCTACTTGGAGGCCGTACTATGTCGTAAAGCGTCAACATGCCAGTACCTGCAGATAGAGCTGGTTCAAATGCCAGGACTGTGGAAGAGGTCCACCAAACTGTAATATGTTTCCCATACGATTCCATGCCAGAAACGCTGGGCCTGAAAAGAAGTCTTCAATCTCAGATTGGTTTAAGCC
>JAPTHA010000012.1:2591003-2609311 GCA_029814585.1 Gymnapogon annona | reverse complement strand
TGTTTGTTTCAGTGTGGAGAGGCTCTCTGTGATCAGCAGCACTACATGCACTAAACGATCCATGAAGGCATTATGAAGGTCTGAACTCAAACCCAGCATTTGCTCCACCTGACTGGTTTACTGATGCTCATGGTAATTATCAGTGTCAGTTTCTCAGAAACTTTGATAAACTGGAAAAACTCTCGGACACTTAATATTCAGCTTCAGTTACATGGTACGTGATGAGAATATTCTAGATTGCTGTCATTACCATGGAAACATCTGTGAGTTTGGTAAGACGCCTGTCGCTCAATTCTATTCTAATCTACACCGATCCAATTATAAAATGAGATTTGAATCATATCACGCCATTCCTACCTCAAATGTACAAATAACTGAATGTATAATGACTGAATATAACAATTTTATCAGGAAAATGCAGTTATACAGAGTTTCTATGGAGTTAGATTTCTGCCAAAACTTAATCAAACCCAGAGACTGGAGACGGAGGGTTTGAGCAAGAAAAGAATAATGCTGCAGTCATTTAATATTTTACCCATTATACATATATATATACATTATACAATATATGTATATTGTTTTTGACTAGATAAGTAACTTAAGTGTCATTTAGTGTGGGCCACCACAAATAACTTAAGTACAAATATGAAAGGCATTTGTGCAGCATTGCTCATTAGAGATAAACAAGTGTTATATGGACAATCTACGTAACATCATGGCTCAGTCGTTCCTCATATTTGTATGGATTTTTGCTCTAAAACTCTGTGTAATTCACCTGGACGGTTTTATGCTGCCTTTGACGTTTCTAATTTCATACTTGGAAGTTTTTTTTTTACTTAATAGCAGCATTTGAGTTGAAAAGGTCAAAATCGATTTGATCTATTTAATGTCTGAATAATGTCTGAATGCTTTATCAGGCAGAAATCAGAACTACACCAGCTGTTACTAAGTGCTTTACTTGTTCGTACTACCTTTGTGAAGAAATATCAGTCCAAAAATTTGGCTTTTTTTTAGCATTATTGAAGCTTAGTATTTAGTATATACACAATCGATTAGGATTTTCAAAACAAAATGCATTAGTGTATTTGTGTCATTTTGGATTTACCAACCACAAAATGCTTGGTTGGTACTGAGAAAGTTTGTACAAAAAAATGTTTGTTTCTATAAGTTTTGGCTGAAATTGAGCTCCATAGTCTGATGTTTGTCCTGTCCACGGGCTTAGATGGTCCGTGAACTATAAGTGAATTAGTCTTGGTCAACTAATGGATGATATCGACTGCCTCCTAAACTACCTACACTAAGTGTTAGACGTAGCACAATCTAACTGTCCTCTTCTCACTTCTGATTGGTTTAAACCACCACTTTCTCAGAGCTTTGGATAAATCAAAACATTGGGGCGGTGTTGAGGTTTGAGTCAGGCCACTGTTTTGTGTTTTTGATGTTTTTATTTTTTTAACCACTGTCTACAGGTATCTAACTCAGGTATATTTACTGTAAGATAATATCCATCTAATGACTACTGTGTGTCAGAACACCGATCTCTATGCCGTCTGCCTATTCGGTTCTCAATGTTTTATTCAGTCTTGCTTCATGTGTGTTTTTCTTCTATGTTGGACCTCCCTTCATTTTGGCCTTTTAAGCTTACGATGATCTCATTGTGTTGTCTTTTATTACAGTAGCTGTTTTTATTGTTGTGTATGTTCAGCGACCAGATCACCTGACCTCTGACAAACCCGTGCTCTGTCTTTTTGGGTTTAGGAGCTGATCTGACAAACAGGATCATAATGCTCATGTAATACCTGCCACCAGGGCTGGGCGATACGGCTAAAAATGTCTTCTGGTTTGCATTAAAAGATGAATGAGAGGAAAATTGTGTAAAGTTAAGACTAGATAAAATTACGCAAAAGATGTTAGAAGTAGAAAACAAAAGGAAAGAAAATGGTACAAAACCTGCATCAAGACAGGAGGAGGATAAAGAAGTAACCAAGAACCCGTTATGACAGGGACACAACTGGAGTTTTGTTTTTATTATGTCAGGCTTCATTCATCGTTCATCTTCCAAACCCTCTGCATCCTTTGTTCAATGAATTGATGTCTTTGCATTTTAAGTGCAGTATAATTCTTACTCAACAATATATAATGCATAAAAGCTTGTGTTTATGTCAGGAACAGGGTGATGCAGCCACTAACATGGTCTAAATATAAGCACCTTAATAGATTAATTAGTGAACTCTGCCTTCACCCACTGGTACTCTGCACACTCCCCTGTTGTTCTATAAGAATACACCTTAAACAATATTTTACAAATCTACCAGTAAAACATTCCTAAGTCTTTGCGCAATGATCGTCCTATCGCTCAGCCTCAGAACAGGTTTGACAATAGCATTATGTGATGCATGACACACAGCGATTGGTTAACTATTTCATGACTGGACTTTGGAAGGGCCTGTATGAAGTTTTAAAAAAAAAATCAACAAGTCAATGACAGTGTGTTGCAATCAATGTGAGTGGACATCGAATGAGACAGACAGCAATTGAATGGTTTTAGTCTTTTTTTCTTAATGCAGATGAGCAGGAAGTGCGAGTAAAAGCCAGTCATGTAGGTTCACACTAATGTTAAGACTATAATGGGTTTAAAAGCTGAGACAGGAACTGGATATCGTTAAATTAATCAAGTATTGAGGGTCTACCGAGGGGTTGGAATTGTTTTTGTCTCCTGGAACAGTATAAAACCCAGTTAATTTCCTGCACGTCATGACTGATAGAATGAATGCGCTGACATCAGAGGGCATCTTGACATCCCAGGATAGTGATGAGACCACCAAACAGAGCCCAGACTCTTAGAGATAGGACAAAGCCACAGAAAGGCTGAGGTTGGGACGTACCCAATGGTCCAACTTGGCCCACAGTTTGAACTGGTGAAAGGCAAAAACTACAAATCATTGTAGTTCAGCTTCCATATTCAGACAATTATGATCTAGAGTGGATGTGGCCAGTAAAAAAATGACCATAAAAATCTATAAATAATGACAATGACAATTTGACTTTGTTTTAGTGTAAAAAAAATACATTTCATAAAACTTTTTTGCTTTTACTAACTATTTTTTTTATAAAAAGTAAATCACAATGTGAATAACAAATATGAATAACATAAAACATCTTTAGAGGAAGTATGTGCAATTTGACCATGATTCGGCCGTTACTGAATGTTTTGTAATTGCTGATCCTCTATGATCTGAAGCTGTAATGCAGATGTGTAACTGCTGAGGAATACTGTGGTTGAAATTGTAGGTATTTTTCTTTTAAAAACATCAAGTATGTTGTATGCACATTGTAAAAAGATACTGCGTCGATGTAAACGTTTTCATGATGTAATTGGACTTTTTTTTTTACACTTGGCATTTTTCCAGTCTTAGGGTTGGATCTGGAGACAATCTGTAACGTCAACACTCGATACAGCTGAGTCATGGAGACACACAACACGCTCTCTGACAACTGCTCTTATTGTTTTATGATCGTTATCCTGGGATGTCAGCTACGAGTTACAGCAGAGATTAGAAAACGACCATGTGACCTTCAATCACTGAAGCGGGACTGACGTGTGTGACTGTGTTACATGAACATGTCGGACTCTCCTAACACTGCATCAGGACCATGGACTGGATGGTGTTTGTCCAGGTCCCACATCTTTTCTGTTGAACATCTCACTGCCCCTTTTACCCACAAGCCCCTTCTGCTTTGTACCAGTAATATGCACAGGCTCGTCATATATGGATATAACGGATGATTAGAAAAAGGCATTGTTAGTTTTAACATTTTAATTGGATCAAAATCAGCAGAAATATTAGAGTAAATATTTTTGTTAAGACGTTTAACGCTGAATAAACTTAGTAGCTTTGGAAATAATCAATGTGAAAGAATTTTAAAGATGTTTACAGGAGTTATCACTGCCTTATTTTCAGATGCAGCGTACGTTTTCTGTGTTAAATATGGATTATTGATCATTCTGGCAGCTTTCGGATCCACCTGGCTGCTTCCAGCTCCACTCCTCTCATGGCCAGATAACAAAAACCATATCATGCATTTTTTTTATACAGGCCAGTGTTTTACTGATGATGCAAACATCTACTCATGGTCAGCTGCTGTGAAAGGCTGAAAAGCAGGTCATGTGACCAACACAAGTATCAGTGATGATGCACAACCACCTTTATTTGATGCTGGTGTTCATTGACGTTCACACTCCATACTGGTTCCAACAGCAGGAAGTTGGAGTCAAATACACATGAACTTTGGATTTTGATGGCTTTTTTGACGCGGTGAGCAAGAAATTCAGGAAAATAACAAAAAGTAGCATCTCAGCTCCACTTACACTTAACAGTTCAAATTTAAAGAGCGACATTTTGGTCCCAAAAGTGTGAACTGTATATAATTCATATATGGATTTAAAAACTGTATACTGAGTTAGAGTCAAGCCAGTGTGGAATAATGTTGATGCATCGCCTGCTTCTCTGCGCTTGGTCACTGTTCATTGGATGCAAAGTGACCATGGGCTGACGATGTCCAGATCAGATCAGTCAAAGTGAATGTGTGTTGTTTATTCTGTACACTCTTCTCACTTGTTTACATTGGAGCTTTGCTTTCATGGCCTGGAAATAGATTCATTCTTTTAACTGTAGGACTGTCAGGTTGAGGATGTTTCTATGTTCATATTTTAGATCCACCTGGTCAGTCACCGTCCTTTAATGGACCGGAAAAGTTCCAGCTCCATCTGGAAGTGCTTTACATCACTGCTGGCTCCTTTTCAAAGCAAACTGTCCAGTGTTGTTATCGGGTGTAGGAGTGCAGATCCTTTAAAACTAACCATTCTTCATCCGCAGAAAAGTTGAAACATACTCAAAAACTCACCATAATCTTCACGAGCTTCAGGAAAAATCTGACTTTTAACATGGATGTGACAAAGGGGCTCAGCACCCCCCCTCTAAAATAATCAAACCAGTCAGAGCCCATTCAAACAGGCCAGTTTCACCAGACCTTTGCAATGAAAATGGATCTACGTGTCCAAAACGTAACCCGAAGGGCTCAGACTCTGCTGTTTTGGTCTAAATCTATTTGCCACCAACATGGTGGTATGTCATGTGTTCTACGCCGTACAGATGTTTCATATTGAAAAGCCTGATGGGATGCTTTGAACATAGACAACAGTGGTGTGAAGTCTGCAGTAAATTTAGTGAAATGTGTAATATACTCCTCAGCAAGAAAAAGTCTGAGTGGTGTGTGTGTGTTTGTGGGGGTGGGGGGTCAGGGGTTAATGGAGAGCCCCTTCCTCTCAGCCAATCACATCCTTCTGCTTGTGCAGCTGGAACTCTTTTCACAGCCATCTTCTGTGGGTTCTTCCTGATCCTCTGAGCTTTTTCTTGGTGACCACATTTTAACCAATTTAAGTCTCGTTGTGTTCCACCTGATGCTGATTTATTTGTAATATACCATCATTCGTGTGTAAAAGCTGAAGAGTGCGAATGTCATTATGGAATCGAACATCTCCTGTAGAGGAGCCGAGTGTGTAGAGGCAGGTTGAGGACCAAGGACGCCACTGTGGACATGTTAAGAGTTTTAATAAACTGGATTTAATAAATGAGCCTAAACATAAAATATTATCAGCGCAAATAAGGAGAGGACATCAAATGGTTAAAGTCCCTCTAATACTACGACCTGATACTCATATTTTTGCAATAATAAAATATTAACCAGATGCTTCCCTGGTGTATGCTGTGTTCACTTTGTCTTTAATCTGATTTTTCCCTCTTTGCCCTACTTCTAAACTGGTGAAGGTGACAATGCTCTACAGTTAATTTAACAACTTATTCCAACATCCCCACATTTTATATACATCTATTTCCCAAATGTCTGACTTTTTATGGACTGGTCATGTTTCCTTTGATTAAAAACCTTTGGGTACATGAAAAGAAGTAGACTGAAAATAAAAAATAAAACAGTAATGAGATGACCCCAAATGTGTACCGTGAAAAATTACGTCAGACAAAAAATTATTACCCTCAAATGTCAGAGTATAATGAGACTGGAAGGGACATTTGGACAGAAAGGAAATCAAATGTGTTGTACTTTCTGCCTATAGTCTTCCACTCGGGGGCGCTATAACCCCTAAAAATGAGATGGCATGCTCAAAACCTTGATGCCTTCAAGGATTATTTAAGACTATTTTTAAGTAAATTGATAAACTGACCAAAATGTCAGTTTTTTTTAGTATCCATAGTAAATACAGACATAAGGCGAGACAGATTTATTTGTACAGCACAATTCATACACAGCGTAATTCACAGTGCTTTACAAAAGTGGAAAAGCTACAAGTTAAAAACCCAATTACAATTAAAACTGAATCAATGAAACAGACAATCAATTAAAATAAAGTAAATCAGTAATGCTCTTTCAGTTGTTCTATTCACAGTTGAACAGAGTGGTTTTCAGCCTGGACTTAATTAAACTGGTCACAGTAGAAGTGAGTCTCAAATTGTCAGGACGACTGCGCCACAGTTCAGGTGAATGGACTGAAACGCAGCTTCACCATATTTAGTCCCAACTCTGGCCACTAGCAGAAGGCCTGACCATGAGGTTCTCAGGGTCCCAGATGGTTCTTACGGGACAAATGTGTTAGAAATGTACTTTGGTGCTAGATCATAATACACACATTTCTACTTTTTGCTTCAAAATGACAAATCTAATATGGAACACAAGATGAAGGGAGGTTACTTTATAACCCTATCAGGGGTCCCCAACCCCCGGTCGTATCGGTCCGCAAAAGAAATCCTTCATTGTACAAATTAGTTTTTTTATTGGAGCTTCCGGATTTTATTTTGAAAACGACTGTTTCCGCGTTCGCCTCACTGCCGCTCTTGACTGTCACATCATTTCACACATCAGCTAACTGCAATTAGAATTTTTAGCTAACCACAGGCTAGCCCATGAAAAAAGAGCCAAAAACAAAAGTCACTGCAGAACTTTTTCGGGTGGAAGTGAGCAAACGACGAGACCGCATTTGTGTTGCAGATTACCAGCAAAAAGAAAACTTCATTTAAAAGAAAATGGCAAGATTCCTCACTAAGTTATAGGTTCATCGCATCAGGTGATAGACATGATCCACACCCGCTATACGTTATTGGCGGTGAACGGCTAAGTAATGATCCAGTGAAACCCTCAAAACTGCTTCGCCACATTCAGACAAAACATCCTGAGTTAAAAGACAAACCCTTGCAATCTTTTGAAAAGAAAAAAAAAAACGTCAATACCTCAACTTTGTGAGGCGGTGTCAGCCACCAAAACAAGACTACGATGTAGACCGTCTATAATCAACACAATTGGAGTGTCACTGTCTCCCATCAACAATTGGAGTGTCACTGTCTCCCATCACCCCCAGATGGGACCAGCAGGCAAACAAGCCCAGGGGTCCCACTGACTCTACATTGTGGTGAGTTGATATTATAGTACAGAATTGTTGTAATTGCATCATATAAAGTGCAGTCGTTGTATTCATATTAAATACTGTCAATTGACCAAGGTTTTTATAATTTAAACACCTGTGCCTCTAACCGGTCCGCGGAAACATTTTTATACATAAAACTGGTCCCTGGAGCAAAAAAGGTTGGAGAGTGGAGACCACTGCTATACATGTCCCCGTCTACCCTGTCCTGTCCCTCACCTTTGACCCACTTCATCAGTGATGTGAGTGCCACCTGTTGTCCTCAGGTGCCTCTAATCAGTGTGAGTGTTTAAAGCAGCTGCAACAACTTCCCGTTTCCAGATCATCAATGGTCTTTGCTGGTTCTCCAGTGTTTCCTATTCTTCTGATACCTGTTGCCGACTTGTCTGTTTTCCCGACCATGTCTTCTGCCTCAGTCCTGCTAACTAACCTGTGGTTCTTTCTACTAACATTGTTGTTTGTGTAATGTACTATTTTTTACTGCTTACACACATCCTATCTGTTCAGGTTTATTATGGCTCTGTGCTGCTGACCTCTGGACCTCATTATTGACAATGAGCTCATGTTGATGGGCTTATCAGTTTCAATTAAGGTAAAATGATTACATGTGATATTTAATATAAGAGACTGGCTTTTGACCAGACCACATAATTAGGCACACTAATACTATTCCTCTTGAATTGACCCAGATATGCCCTGAACTGGGTCAACATGAAAATTGGATTTCACTGTCTGATCAGTGAAACCAGAAGCTCACTTCCCCCCCAAACACACTCTTGCCTCAGTGTAAAAATCACTTTCAAAGACGTCCATTTAAAAAACAAAAACAAAAAAAACTACCTACAGTCCAAGGACTGTACCAGCTGTCATCCTTTTGTAAATTTTATTTTGATGCCGTCTCTACTCCAGACGTTCTTTGTTCCTTGTGCATCATCGGGGTTTGTCAGTTGAAGTCACTAGGTGTATTTTTCATAGTGACGTCTCTGGCTTCTCTTCGCTGTCCTCTGTCTGTTTATCCTGATTATCAGCATTCACATCAGTGACCGTTCCATTCTCTTTGACTCTGTCCTCCTTGTCTCCATCACCTCCTACATCTTTGTCACAGTTCAGCTTCTCCTTTTCTGTTGAGGTCATAACCATCTCTGTGCTTTTCTGTTTCTTTCTGAGGAAAAGGAAGTTACCCAGAGCAAGGGCGAAAGCTGAAACCACAACCTCACATCCTCCCAGCAGGAACACATACATGTACTTGTGTGTAGCATCCAAGAGGCGACCTAGAAAGAGTTAAAAAAATGAGACCACCAAATGAATGAGTGCTCCTCCTATTCAGTGATATCCTGTTTACCCAGGGGTTAATGAGGTTAGCGTTTAAATCTTCACATATCTTTTCCTTCAAAGTTTTTTTTAAAAATGCAGCTATCAATGTAAAGAACATGTTTGGAATTTAAGAAGAATAGTATTAGGAAAATTGTTTGGATAAGTATTTGAATTTTAAAGTTCAAGTAAAACATCTTGATACCTGGACTGAACCAGAGATTGACTTATGAACCCCTTAAACCTAGTTTGTAGACCAGCCTTCTGGTTTTGGACCGTTCAAATATGAGGTTAATACTATGTGTATGATACTCCTGTTGACTGACCTGCTCCAGGTGGTCCCACCAGAACAGCAATAGCTTCCATCAGTAGCACCAGGCCGATTGCACTGGTGAACTTCTCCGTTCCTACAATTGCCATGAGGACTTCAAACTGTAGAGCTCCCACCATACCATACGACATTCCAAAGAAGACGCAGAAGCCCACCAGACCTCCGTAGGTGTTGGCCTACAAGGGAAGGTGATATGAGACACTCATTTTTACAGTAAATTGAAGCGCTTAAAAAAAAAATAAGACCAAAGAGGTGTCAGGTTACTTGTAGCCCCAGGACGCAGTTCCTATACGTGAAGTTTGCCCTGCTGAACGAGAAGGTCTGCACCTCTGGGTTGGGGAAATGACTGACTGGGCGTAAAACTGGAGTTCAGAGCACCTGTACTCCTTGGGGGGTGCATTGAGGCACTCTAGCTTTAGCAGATGACATGGTCATCTGTTAAGGCTGTGACCTGTGAATTGGACTCTGACCTCCATTGGGCGCTGGGACAATTTGCAGTTGATTGTGAAGCAGCTGGATGAAAATTCACACTTTCAAGTCTGGGGAGCTATGATTCTCCGTCAGAAAAGAATGGAGTTAAGAATCTCAGTGTTGTTCGTGACTGAGGGAAGGATGGAATGTGAAATTGACAGGTGGATGGAGCCGGTGATGCAGACACTGTGCCAGGTTGTTGTGGTAAAGGAGCTGAGGCAAAAGGCAACGTTCTCAATTTTTCCAGTCCACTATGTTCATATCAGTACCCTAGGTGTGTGGAAGGGGGTGAACGGACACAGATGTAAGGCTTTAGCAGAACTGTATCTTTAAAAGAATAAGGCATGATATGGTATCATTTTGACACGGTCATTTTTCAGGTATCCAGTCTGGTCTCAGACCTGTCTGACAACAGACAGGGTTTCCACAAAACTCAAAAAATTGTGAAAAATAAAATTACTATTAAAATTGAAGAAAAGGTGAAAGACCCTGAATCACAAATGTCACTAAACTTAAATAATTGTTGCATCAGAAGCTAAAAGTGCAAGGCAGGTAACTGGAGGGAAAAGGCATGTCAGAGTTGGTTAAATGTTCATTGTTTTAAAATGTCAAGAGGCTCCATTGTGTAAACTTTATGCAACATCTGAAGGAGTGATAAAGTGACAGTGGCTCTAGGATGTGCTTTTGTGCAATAGGTCAACGAAGTTCGGTGGATTAAACAACAAACAAAAAAACAGTTTTAACTGCCATCTTAATGAGAATGAAACGGTCAACTGCCACTGTTTAATCAATTAATATTTTCCATTTTGTTGCAGGTTTATGACATTTATTCACACCATATCCTTAACTAGGTTTACTTGTCTCATTTGTATATAGTTGTATGCATCATATTTGTTTTGGAATGGCTGATCAGATGGCACTGCATTAATTCAAGTCTTATGTCTGAGAAAGCAGTTGAGCTTGAAACATCACGGTTTGATTAAATCCTAGCATGGCACCTACTCACTGTTTACAGACTTATAAGCAAACAGTGCATTGTTACCTGTGATCCGATGAGGTCAGTACATCCATTGAAGATCATGGCAAAGCTGAGCAGATAAACACACCTCGGACGAACCCACTTGAGGCCTGCTATAACTCCACATATGGGCCGGGCAAACATGTCAACCAATCCTAAGGTAGTAAGCAGTAGAGCAGATTTTGTGTCTTCGTAGCCCAATGATTTAGCGTAGCTGACCACGAACACGGGAGGCACAAACAGGCCCAGCACCATAATGGATGCCGCCACCGTGTAGATGACAAAACCTCTGTCCTTGAACACAACAAAATCCAACAGCTTTTTCTTGGGTCTCTTCTTGGTCTCCACAGCTGTGGCCCTGCCCTCCTCCAGCTCTTGAGATTTTTTGGATGGTAAAAGGGGCCTCATTAAGGCACCACAGGCACAACAGTTGAGCAGGATGCCTCCCAGTATGAGGAACCCCCCCCTCCATCCATACTGATGCTGCAGAATCTGACCTAGTGGAGACAGACAGCACAGAGCCACGGGGCTGCCAGCGGCCGCCAAGCCATTGGCCAGAGGACGCTTTTCATTGAAGTAGCGGTTTAACATCACCAGGGATGGTTGGAAGTTCAGAGCCAGACCCAGACCTGAGGACAGAACATCATGGAAATAAGTGTTATGGCCCCAAACGTGTGTGCTGTTTGTCTCCGTGTATGTAAATATATGCACTAGAGTCCACGGCTGGGATTGAGGGATGACTCTCCCTTTCGTTGCCCTGACTGGATCCCACCTCGTTGCATGGAGTGGAGTGATACCTAGCACCTGTTGGCTCCCTGCCACTCACCTGCCTACATCTGCTTAGATGTCAGGGATAAAGCTGTGGACCAGCTGTAGTTCGTGGTGGATTACACTGTTGTGTGCAGTTTGCACTCGCTCCTGTGTCAGCTGCTGGTCTTCTACTGGTGTGTTACAGCTGCTTGTTTGCTGCTAGTGTGTGTCTCTTGATGATAGGCCTTTGTTTGTATTAGTTTATTTGAGACACTACATGGGCCTATTGTTTCTAGTGGTTTTTAAGAAACTAGTGAATGTTTCCTTTGGTTAAGCTGGCCTTTTATCCTTTTTAGTTTAAGACTTTTGAATTGTGAATGCCTTGTTGGTCTTTTTTCTTTTTAGTTTTGATGTAGAGAAGTTGCATTTGAACATTCCTTTTAACATTTTTGATGCACCTTTACGTTTTAAGCGGAAAAACATTTTTAAGTTTTCTTAACTCATAAAAACACAGGTGTGTACATGTTAAGTGGCACTTGCTGGCATGATGTGAAATGCAGGAATCATGAAGACAGATTGTACAGATTGTAACAAAACTGATTGTTTACTGAAGCATCTCTTCACCTCATCCAGAGATTAAATGTGTTCTAGAAAAACATCACAGCGATGTGTGTATTCTGTATGTTTCTGTTCCAGACACATCTACTTCCTTTCCCATTAGAGACAAACGCTGAAGCCTGATGGTTAAAAAAATAACTTTATAAGAGATTAATCATATTAGCAACTACTTAAATGATGACTCAATTTAGGTGGGTTTGAACGTTTATATTTATAATATCTAAGGAAGTCGTGGTGTACCCGCTTTCAAAATTAACCCATTCTGCATTTTATAGATGTAGGATTGTAATCTTTGGTGAACATGCGCACTAATGTAACTGTTATTTCGGAATTACACTTTTGGATTTCCCAAGTACAGATTTTGTCCTACATTTGGTTGGTTGATATCTGACCATTCTAACTCAATTACTTTACATATTTCTGTGTATTGATCAGAGGAAAGTCATATGAAAACATCAGCTTAGACACAAATTCACAAGTATTTTTCTGTTGTAGTAACCACCTGTAATCACTCCAGTGCACAGATAGATCTGTATGATATTGGTCGCAAAGGAGGCCAGAATCATCCCCAGGGAAGCAAAGAGTCCCCCGACCATCATGACCGGTCGGCAGCCGAATCTGTTCACCAACACACTGCAGAGCGGCCCTGTGAAAACACCAACAGTCAAACACGGTCTGCAGCTGCCAGAGTTCCCTTAATGCTATTAGTCCGATCAAGGTAAAAACACATTTTTTTTCTTACCTGTGCCATACAGCATGGAGAGGAGTATGGATGAGATCCAGGCTGTGTCGCTGTAGCCAACATCAAACTCATGAATGAGCTCCTTGAAGAAGACACTGACAGCTTTGGGGAATGCATAGGAGAATCCTGTGATGACAAAGCCGCCAACCAACACCGCCCAACCCCACCCGCCGTCTGGCGCCTTCACTCCAGTGGGTTCGTCGTCAACCACAGCTCCACCCATTATGGTCTGTCGCTATGGTAACTATCAATGAAATCGCAGGAAAACATAGATTTATTGGTATACGTACCACCTTTTACTGTCCACATATACGCAGAATGATTCCAGCACTGACGTGTGCCAATGTGATGAGGGCCAGGTTCTGAAGAGAGTTTGCATGTTCACCCCATGATTCTCTGCAGCCTCTCTGGCTTCTTCCCACAGTTCAAACACATATAATAATGTTATTTGGTTAGTCTAAATAAATCACAGATGAAGGTGTGTGTTTTTTATTCTGTACATTTTTAACCCCATGAAGACCTGATGCTGAGGATGGGCTTCATCATGAATACCCCAGATTCAGGGCTGTTTATGCAAATAAGACTTTTATACACACTCACTGGACAAAATGGAGGATGTCCACTTATAATTAACTTGGGTCAGTGCATCTGCATCTCTACACATGCTTGAAAAATGTAATTCAAATAACTTCAAAAGCGCACAACTCTTAGAAACCACTGTGCAAAGAAGGATGGATTCATTCTCCATGATGCGAATAAACTGACAACAGACAACACAAACACACAACCAACCCTTACACCATTAACAGCTGTTGAAATTATGTTTTGGTGACGCATTGTCCAAGTCAGTTTTCCCTTGTACTGTAACCACATATCACCACACTTTTAAAGTCTGAAATTAGAAAATAAATGTATACATTTCACATACATATTTCAGTCACATTCTTTATATATAAACTTAATTGCGCCTATATTTTAAAAATGCACATTTTTCCATGACTATTGTTTAAGTCAGGCAGCAGGGAATCATATCCTAATCTCCCACATCAGGGTCATTAGTATTCCCTCCTGAGCTATCCACTAGCGACAGCAACAATAGTGTAACCTATTGAGATGTTTGCTGATAATATATATAATTATATAGTGGGTGTACATAATTTTGTCCTGGTTATTTTAAAAGTAGCTCTGAAGCCAAAAAAAAAAGTGTGTTCAGCTTTAGGCAAATTAGGGTCTTTTAAGAGCCTGAAAAGATTTAAGGTCTTAAATCTTTTCAGGATAGGCTATCTCTTATATTGGAGGGCCATCGACAGCACCACTTGTAACCAGAATCTATATGGTACAGGACAGGAAGCCCACAAAGGAAACCTGACTTGACTGCTCACTATACATCCAAAACATTTTTAAACTACACTTGAAAGCAGATTATACACAGTGCTCATGGACTGTATCAAGTACACCTTGTTTCTCCCCATATCTAAATATTCATGATTTTGTAAAATGTTTTTATGTGATTGCTGTAGAGCCCTAGTGTCCGCTATTGACAAGCCTCACACATTCACTTGGACTGAGTATAAGTTTAAGAAACTACAGTTCCTATGACCTAGAAAAATATTCTTGGTCATAACTTAAACACACACACACACACAGATGTAATAGGGTAATGATGATTTATTTCCAGAAGGTTAAAGATCATCTTATTTCAATTTTTCCTTCCAAGAATTACAGTCTGCAAAAAACCCTCTAAACAGAACCCATATATGCAGATTAATATTTTATTATGTTGGAGCATTTTTTACATTATAAAAACAATTGAAGAAACACCCATATTAATCCTTATCAGGTACACATACTACCCTTGAGTCCCCGTCCCTCTGTAATGTTAGGCACATCCCTGGACCAGTCATCATTATGGGTTGCAAGCTGTTCATTAAAATACAATGAGAAGAATGAGAGTGTGCGTGACTCATTTGAAACACAAAATGACAAGCCTGTACTGTTGCACATGCTAAATTTTGTTGGAAGGAAGAACGAAACAAACCTGTAACCGAATCACTTTATCAGAAGTGATTCGGTTACAATGTTTGGACCGAAGTTAAAGAAGTTATTCCTTTAAAGTAATGCTATTAACCTCTGCAGCTCAACTTTGTATGGTACTCCCCCAAAAAAATGTAATAAAACCTAGTGGCTCTTGAGGAGATATGCTGAGTCATGGGACGGTTCACAACTGTACATATGAACAGGACAAACCAAAACACAAATAAGCCCCCCATAATGCTAAAATCACACACACTACAATACTAACAACAACAATAATAATAGTAATAATTCATTTCAGTGTTAACAAAGTTCAAAAGCCTTATTAAATCGTTTGCCTTTTCTCTTTTGTCAGTTTTGTGTCCTCTATCCTATGAAGTTTATATTTAGCTCGAATTTACACATCCAATATGATTTCAAATCTTTTTTTCTGGTCTTCTTAAAGTAGTTATAAGCGGATTGTCGGTTTCGTTGCATCAAGATGAGTTAGTAATTGTAAAGTATAAAGTGACCTAACAGGAAGGACCGTCACATCCTTGGTAGCGGCTCCAAACTGTTACGGGTCATTGCATCATGCATTGAATTTATTATCGAGTAAGTCGTGAATCATTTTAAAAATTAAATTAAATTAAATTAAGACAGCCACACCGGTTCAAACCCCGGTGCGGTTTCGTTTAGGATCGGGTGATACTGTCTCTGATCCTGCATCTGAACAGTTTAAATGTGTCTTTCGGTTACATTAACTAGAGATCCTGTTCTATAAAGACTATATATAATATAACTAGATACCATGCTGTCTTTCCAATACTTGGTTTAAGTGCCTCAGACGTGTCTTTTACCTCCATGTTAGTCAAACAAGAGCAGACACAGTCCACTAAGACTCTTCAACCTCATCCATTCGGGAAACATCCCAATTACCGGCTGAAAGCAGCGTTAACTGTACCTGGAGAGATGCTGTCGCTGAGCGGGAGAGGCGCGTCGACCCCGTGAACGCGCATCCCTGACGCTCTTTATAGGTTGTCCCCCACACGCACACGCCCAATGGAAACTCCTGCGTTGCTTGTCGTGCTTGTCAGAGCTCCTCCCTCCATAGAGGCTGATGGTGACATAAACCAACATTCTGTTCTCCATCCACCTGTGGGATTGAATGACACTTCCACCTGTTTGTCAGAGACAGAAGGATGAGTCCACTTCAATGGCAGCTTCATGGTTGGTTGTGTAAATCTTTGTATATTTTGTTTGCCACAAGAAATGTAACAGTGGCCAGAACACCGCTTGCAATTTAAATGGAAAAAAAAATTTGCCTTTCATAAAAAATTCATTTGATAAGAGGATTCACCAATGTCTTCAACTAAAAGTTTCATATGAAATTATGGGATAAAAGAACATAACAATGAAAATTAGGAATGTTCTGTGGTGTGTTTTACACAGTTGTACTACACTACGTATTACTATCATTATAATCACTATTGTCTGTGTTATCAGTATTAGGATTATTAGTATTATTAGTGGTATCAGTTATCAGTGTTATAAGTATTATCAGTGTTATTGGTATGATCTGTCATTGGCATTAGTGTTATCAGTATTATGTGTATTATGTATGTTATCGGTATTCCTAATATCAGTGTTATCACTATTATCTGCTATCGGTATTCTCAGTGGTATGAGTATTATCACCTTTCTAAAAGACACTGCAGGCAAGTACCATTCCTTCTGACTTAAACTGTGTTCATTATGTGAGGTTACAGACTATGATTATCCCCTCAAACAGTGTAAACTCGGGACTATGAATAAATGGAAAGAAAAGAACAGATATTTGTATAATGTGTAGTCAAGGGATAGTTAACTTGGTTTGGCTAATTGTTAACAAATAATCTTTAGGATCTACGTTGCGTGTAACTTGATGGATGTTTTACTTCAACTGCTCTCAGATTTTTCCTTATCATTTTTCTTAACCATGATAGGTTGGTTATGCAAGAGCCTATCTTACGTAGCAGTAGTCTACAGTGAACAGCAGCAAATACTGTAACGTTTGTATTTCAAAATCAATTTTCTGTCATCATCAATACTTAAGAGAGGAATGCATTTCATGGACTTTGTGGACGTTGTGGCATATGCATTGAAGTTGGATGGAGAGTTCACGAGGTTGAGTCGCATCTCCTCTATTTCTTCACAATGAACTCCAGTGATGTTGCAAGTGTATTTATTTATTTGAATCAGTGCTTTGACATATTTAACAGCCTCTTCTCTGAGCTGCCTCCAGTCTTCATGATGCTGGATTGTGATCAAAGATACTGACTGACCACACTGGAGCTTGCTGTGGACAATGTCCAAGGTGGTGAGTATTGTTTATAGGCACTGTAGCATTAGGACATCGCTGTTGACATATATTTCCTTGACATATCAGCTCAGGTATCTCTTAAGGCTACAATAATTAAATAAATAAATACATACATTAATGAATGAATGAATTTTAAAATTGTGGCATGAGCTTCAATTTTCTCCATTGGCCCGAGCAGGAACTACTCATATAAAATTTGTTTGGCTGTCATTTTATTTAATCCTAATATTAGGGTCTTATATAGTAAATACTTGGGTCTAATATAATGAATGTTAGGGTCTAATACAGTCAGTGGTGGACCCTCAAGGCCAGCAAGGCCTTCTCTGCTGGCCTAAACATAATCAGGAATATTTTATTTTAAATATATTTTTTCCACAAATATGTATGAAATTATTGCACGTGGTCTATACTCTTCATTTCATAGCTTTCCTAAATTGGTTGCTCAGTTTCCAGCCCCAGGTGGAAATTTGGAGGGCGGGGTTTATGTTAGAGTTTTAATCCAATCATTATTCACTATCATGAGTTGCCAGGGTCTAAAATCTGCCTCTAGGCCTTCAGAAGCAACAGTGCTGGCGCATGGTAGCTTAAGTGAATGAGAACGGACCTCTGACATTAACCAATCAGCGTTAAGTTTGGCTTCACTGGGGCCAGCTAGCAGGCCTACACCGTGCACATCTTTTGATTGGAACCGTGATAGACAGAGGCGGAGCTATGCAAAGCTGTGCAGACAGACCTGAGCAGACAAGTCAATGTGATAAACAGGAAATAAGGAAATGGATCATTTGTGTAGCGCGACAAGTTGTTTTAGTTTTTTCAACCCATAATGGGTGAAGGAGGCAAATATATCGATTTGGTCGCAGATTTAGTTACAACTCCATTCTCAAGAAAAACTAGACACTGTAAAGAGAGGCCAGCTGACCGCGATTCAGCAGGAAAAAGGATTCATCCAACACTTTCAAGTTGATAGCTACGAATGGTAATCTGGGTGGCAACCTCCGAAAAGTAAGTTAATGTTATTATTAAAAATATATTATTAACGAATATGAATTGTATGGTATTGTGGGTAGATCGCATGGCACCGGACCACACCGGGGTGAAGACACAGCGTGCGTGGCGGCTGGCCGACACCGGCGGTGGCGTGCGTGCCGTAGACTAATATAACTCTGTTGTACTTGACTTTATGTTCAGGTGATGCAGTTG
>JAPTHA010000012.1:2576341-2590903 GCA_029814585.1 Gymnapogon annona | reverse complement strand
GGAGACAGAGAGGCTTCCCAGTGACTGGACCAGAGGGGTCATCCTGCCCTTCTGGAAGCGCAAGGGTGACCGGCTTGCCTGCAACAATCACAGAAGAACCACCTTACTCGTCGTCCCCAGCAGGCTGGATTCATGCCCAACCACTCCACCATAGACCATATCTCCACCCTTCGTCTGCTCATAGAGAATACCTACGAATTCCGTAAACATCGCCACCTGTATATAGGATTCGTAGATCTGAAGGCAGCCTTCGACACCGTCTTCCACTCTTCACTGTGGAGTATCCTACAGACCCTAGGGGCACCACCTAAGATCACTTCCCTGTTCAAACTACTTTACAGCAATGCTGAGACTTGTGTCCGCATCAACGGCAGAGACTCCGACTGGTTCTCCATCTCCAGTGGCGTTCAACAGGGCTGCGTGGCAGCTCCCGACCTCTTCAACTGCATCATTGACCACCTGATGTCAAGGGTTTGTGAGCGGGTCCCTGGAGTGTCCTTTGGAAGCTACCACCTGACTGATCTGGAGTATGCTGACAACACCATCCTGCTCAGCTCCTCCTACAGCCAACTAAGAGACACTCTGGGCATATGCAGCGAAGAGGCAGAAAAGCTTGGCCTCCATGTGAGTTGGCCTAAAACAAAATTTATGCATGTGATTGCCCTGACCCTCCTCCTCTCCAGATTGGCAATAACATCGTAGACCCTGTCAAGAACTTTGTGTATCTGGGCTCCACCGTGACAGACAACGGGGACCTTAAACCAGAGATTCTTTGCAGAAGAGCCCAAAGCATCCCACCTCGCTGCACAACGTTGCACCAAAGCCATCCTCCAGTTTGACCCCAGGGTTGCGGGCTGGAGACGTCTGCGAGGCAAGCCCCGCACCTGATGGCTTGCCATCATCGCCAATGACCTCAAACAGCATGGAGTTGCCGTGGAGGATGCAGAGCTGCCGGCACAAGACCGCCAGCGCTGGAAGAAGCTAGTCCATCTGGTCGGCTCAGCGCAACGGGATGGGACACCCGCCCCCCCTGCAGGAGCGATGATGATGATGATTTGCAAAGTGAACCACCATCTGTCTCTTCTGCGTTCCTCTCCTGTATTTCAAACCTGCCCATCACCCCTGTTTCCTGCACAACATGTCCATTCAAGTCTGAACCAATCACAACTCTCTCACTTCCAGGGATGTTCTGTATGACTTCATCGAGATCCAACCTGAATTTCTCATTCTCCTCTAACTCACATCCTACCTGTGGAGCATACCCATGCTTAACAAGATCCTCCTTCAAGATAACTCCTACTCAATTTCTCTTCGCATCTACCCCATGATATAATAGCTTGAACACTGCTCCTAAGCAACTAGCCTAGCTATCTTGGTCTCCAGGACACACACTATGTCTACCCTTCTCCTCTGCATCATGTCCGCCAAGTCTCTACCTTTTCCTGTCATAGTTCTAACATTCAGAGTCCATACTCTGACATAGGCTCTTAGTTTTCCTCTTCTCTCTCTTCCTACCAACACACTTTCCTCCTCTCCTTTGACCTACAGTCGCCCAATTTCCACCGGCACCATGTAGGTCAACAGCACCGATGGCGATCGTTGTTATCCTGAGCTTGTTCCGGTATGGGAGTCTTAAGTGTGATTTGCATATTTGGTTTTGGGAAAAGTTTTTACGTTGGAAGCCCTTCCTGACACAACCCTCTGTATTTATCCGGGCTTGGGACCGGCACAAGAAGACAGTGGCTGGTGCCCCCTTGCGGCTACATTACGGTATTGAAGAGGAACATTGAATATTTATTAACTAGAAACATGAAACAACAGAATCTCAGGAATACAAGAAATATGGAACAACAAGAAACAAAACCTAAGAACAGCCAGAGACCAAGTCAGAGTCCACATGGTTGAAATTGATTGTCCAGGTTATGGCAGAGTGGAAACAGAAACACTAACAGAAAGCAACAAAAGGTTCACAGGAACAGATGAGCCCACGTTGCCTGATGTCCACACCAGCCCTATATAGAGGCCTAATGGCTGATGCAGAGCAGCCTCGCAGCATAGAACAGGTGACACTGATGAATAATTACTCAATTACTCATGGAACAGTTTCACCTGTTCCATGCTGTGTCATCCTTTGAGGGAGGGGGAGCGGCCCAAGCCACAGCAAGAGAAGAACCATGACACAGGACATACTGGGTGTAGTGGACATACTGGACATATTGGACATACTGGATGTACTAAATGTACCGGATAAACTGGATGTACTGAACGGACTGAATATATTGAATGTGTTGGACATACCAGATGAGCTGGACATACTGGATGGGCTGGATATACTGGACGTATTGGACAGACTGGACATACTGGATGTACTGGACATGTGAAAAACCCAAGTATGATTTTCTATGCATTAGATTAGGCAATTATCGGTAAATGAAATGTTTTATGTAAAGCACACAGGCAGCTGGAAGACAGGGCATGATTACTCAATCTGTGACCTTGTGATGAAACTTTAGAGTCTGTAATCTCGGCAGTTTTTCAGCTGATGCCAGAATACACTGAGTCGATATCATGTCCTTGAATAATTGTGCAATGAACTACTGATGCAAGGGATAATTACACTTATCAATGCACTGCCTTCATCCAATAGTTTATTATACATAAATCTTTATGACTAAAGACTAGATAAGTCTAACGCTTAATAAGGTGTATTTTATTGAAAGTAAAGTCTTTGTATTTGTAATGTAAAAAAAAAATAAGCATAGACTTAAATGGTAAATGGAGGGCTTGACAATTTTTTGAGAATTGACACATTTCCGTTCTTTTTTAAATGTACATCTTATTTCCAACTCAGTTTATACATGGTATTAAAAGCCATGTTTTTTGAGAAACTGTCTAAAATCCAATTTTGTCCCCCTGAACCTGTGGTAATCTGACTAGAATACAAAGCAAAACTTAGATGTCCAGATGAGGATCAGAAGTGATCGGCCACTTTTGTATAACATCTACAAACAATACACAAAACCATGCCGTCAATACTTTTAACAATGAAGCTTGTGCATAGACACCTGATCAGGATGTAGGGATCCTACTGGCAAGAAGTGTTGGTGGATCAAAGAAACCTGGTCTAAAATTGTGGCTTATAATATCTTAAAATGAAAAAAAGTATGTAAAAGCATAAGTGCATTACTGTTTTAAGCAAAGTAAATACAACAGGGGAAACAGACTCCAACTCAGTTTATACATGGTATTAAAAGCCATGTTTTTTGAGAAACTGTCTAAAATCCAATTTTGTCCCCCTGAACCTGTGGTAATCTGACTAGAATACAAAGCAAAACTTAGATGTCCAGATGAGGATCAGAAGTGATCGGCCACTTTTGTATAACATCTACAAACAATACACAAAACCATGCCGTCAATACTTTTAACAATGAAGCTTGTGCATAGACACCTGATCAGGATGTAGGGATCCTACTGGCAAGAAGTGTTGGTGGATCAAAGAAACCTGGTCTAAAATTGTGGCTTATAATATCTTAAAATGAAAAAAAGTATGTAAAAGCATAAGTGCATTACTGTTTTAAGCAAAGTAAATACAACAGCGGAAACAGACCACAGATCAAACTGAAGATTATATGGAGCATAATGCAAAGGTGATGCACTGAGAAGCTCTGAATTCTATAATTAACAACACACTATGGTCAAACTTTGAAGTGAACACAATGATTCTATGTGGTGAGTAGACTTTTTAAAATCAGAAAACAAGGACACATTCCAAACTATACATCAAAATTAGAACCTGGAAAATGCAGATGGAAGATTCCTGAAAAAAAAAAAAAACCTTCCAAACTTTTTCCTGCCACTGATAATCACACACCTTATAATGTTTAATCACGGAACTACTCCCGTTTCAGCGTTACCTTGATTGAATTATACCAGCTATTTGTATAGGTTGTACCAGATAATTATGAATAATGCACCTCTTTTCTGCACTTATAGGCGAAGGAGAGATCAGCAGGAGCAAAGAAAATGAGTGTGGTCGTAGTGGTGGAGTCCAGATGGAGGTGAATGGCATCAGCGCAACCGTACACAGACATCTACCACCGCAGATCCAGCAGAGGGCACGCAGTTCAACAACACCATTTGCCACAACCAAAAGTAGAAGCACCCCCAAGATCAGAAACTACAACATCAAACACTAACAGATCGCCTAGTACAGTCTGTTTTCATCTTTAGCAATAAAACAGGTTGACATTAGAAGAAAATGTAAAATGGTTATCATGAAAATAAGTTTACCACAAACACTAGGTGAAGAAACCAGTTAGAATAAGGTACAACGTCTTTTTCCAGACTATAATATATGCAAGCTGTTAAATTAGTTTTTATTTCCTGAATAATTTGTTAAAAGGTTACATTTTTTGAATATTTTTTTCTCAAGAGTGTATATGTATGTCCACTATAGTGATATCAGATATGGACAGATCATGGGTTAAATGGGAAGGAGGCCTGGGACTGTAGATGGAGTCACCTCTACTTTATAAATACTAGGTATAGACTGATCCAGTTCAACTTCCTCCATCAGCTGTATCTTACTCCACAAAAAGTGCATAAATATGATCGTAATGTACCACCTCTGTTTTAGATGTGGTATGGAGGAAGGGACATTCCTTCATTCTACCTGGCAGCATTCAAAGTAGCAGGAGTTTTTGTCAGAGGGTCACATGTCCACTAGACCCTGAAGTCTGTCTACTAGTGGACATAGCTAAACTCAAACTGTCAAAGTGTGCTATGAAACTAGCAGCCATTTTCCATATAGTATATAATACACTTGTAAACTATATGGAAAATGTTCCTGTCTGTCAGATTAGTTTAATTCTTTGTACTGGAGTAGGTCTTGTAGGGCTTAGGAAGTGCGAGGTCAATCAGTATATGTCTGCCTGTGTCTCATATAGTTCTTATATTTGTTTTTGGTTTGTTTTTGTCTCTGTCAGTGTACTTGTCTTTTTTTTCTTCTGTCTTTCTCCTGTCTGGGTATCTGTCTGTAGTCTGTTGTGGTTTGGACAGGTCATCTTGAATTGTATGAATGTAACTGTAATGTTGTCATATGACAAATAAAAAAAAACATAATTTAAATATGAAATGTATTTCATTGCATCAGTGGTTACCTCCATCCATATCCTGCAGACACCCAGTCATGCATTTATATTCTCTGTAGGGGACAAAGGTTTCACAGTTTTATTGAAAAAATAAACACTGACCACTGCAAAGGACATTCCCCCAAAAATAAAACATTCATCTGAAAAAAACTCATCATACTGTTTCCAATAAAGGTAATTGTGTAATAAATAAATAAATATATATATATATATATATATATTTATACTAAGTGTTGCCAAAGACCTAAATACAAAACCTCAGCAATTTTAGAGTGATACATTATTTGCTTTAATAATCGTGCAAAGAGGAGATTTTGTGAATGACAGGTAAAATGTGGAAACTCTCGTGCATATATTGTCTGAGTTGTGTCTGGGTCACTGTATGCAGAGTACACTTATCCACCACGCAGGTCAGTAGGAAAGACGGCGTCATCCTCAAATCATAAACTCCAGTAACCCCAGTCACAAGAGCCTTCCCGGTGACGTCACAAACACGGACCCGCCTATTTATCACCCTATTCCGAGCATCACCCTCTGCTCTGACTTCATTGGATTAAGCCTCACACTTCTTTTCCCTGACTGGATAGTTCATCTGCCAGTCACAATCATCGTGCTCTGAATAAACACATGTTCCAAACGCATGCGCAGAGTGGATTGTAAGCGAAGAGAAAGGAATCACAGACG
This sequence comes from Gymnapogon annona, assembly GCA_029814585.1. NCBI lineage: Eukaryota > Metazoa > Chordata > Actinopteri > Kurtiformes > Apogonidae > Gymnapogon > Gymnapogon annona. The sequence goes on along the minus strand of JAPTHA010000012.1, from coordinate 2,585,069 downwards.
GTAATGGACAGTACGTCTTACACGTGAACAGCAGCCATGACATGAGAAATTCTGCTGTCAGTAACGGTCGCATGTCAATTTGTACTAGATGTAACTGATTTAACATTTATACCTAAGTCCGAATAAACACATGAAAGTCTAACCTCGTGTAAATTAAATATTACGAAGTCGACTTTTCTTACGTGGTAATAAAACTCATCTAAGCTTTGAGAGACCATGACAATTAATCAGATATCACATAAGAGTCAACAGCTCCAGACCAATAAATTATTTAAGGGGTATTTTCTGTTCTTTCCTAGAATATTATTCTGAAAATAACTATATAACGTGGTATTTGGCGAAAACTAACTTATTATTTGAAGAGCCATATAATATATATATGATCTGACTGTATTATATATAGTCTCACAATGTCATCCTTTTACCTCCTGTGTGTGTTGGGTTCGGGTCAGTTCAACTGATAAAATACAAAACCTGCTCACTTTAAAGAACTTGGATGTGAACGACAGTAACCCCGTGTCGACATTTTTTTTTTTGGAGAGTGTGATTCCGGGGGCGTTCATGGACTTCCTCTATCAGTGGCTGCATCCGAAGCCCTGCCTCTGTTTTCATTGGATCGGAGGACCGAGTCGTCGTCAGCCCATGTGGCGTGGCCAGACCCGGTGTGACATGGTTAAATTCACCGGACGATAATAAAAAAAATAAGACACCGAGGATCACCCAAGTCATCTCCGGTTCAGCTTGGAACAGACACGTCCATCAAGATTATTACATAATATTAAATCGCAGAAGCGAACGGAGGCAACCGACAAATACATGATAACGGACATTTAACTCAGGAGTTTGAAACCAGGGATAAACCCAACGGAGCGAAAACACCGATATATCGGACCCAGAACCACCGGACCGGAGGGTGGAGACTGTTCAGACACGAACCCACTGGACTGAAAACACCGGTAGGTCTGTTCAGATGCATCTGCTTCATTTGCATTTATTAAATAAGTTCTTCTAGTGAACTGTTCAAATCCGGAGGGAACCCCCGTCATGCACGTTTTTATTTTAGTGTGTTTTGCTTTTGTGCCATTGATTCCAATGGATCATTCTATCACCAACTAATGTATAATTAATCCTATTGTATACGGCTGCACCACTGATAACACAGTGTTATTCAATACCAAACATCCTCACAAACGCACAATATTTATTAGCTTTGCATGCGACAAAGTCAAAGAAACTTCAATGTTAGTTTATCAAACAGTCATTTTTTCTCTCACTTTCTTTTAACCCTCACCCATGGCCAACACTAAGAAGTTTCAGTCATTCCCTCTGAGTAAAAATAACCAATGATCCTTATTTGCATTTATTTTGTGTATTTGTTTTTTGGTTTAGCAATGGGTTAATATAGGACATAATTAAAATAACACAAAGCAGTTGTTAAAATAGATCTGATGAGTACGAAAGCATCCAATGTTGTGTTTGCTAGGTTCCATCCTGGACAGTGGTGTCCATCCCAACAATTAACACTTATGCAAGGTTCTGTGATAGTTTTAACATGGTGTTCTAGGACTTTATTTGTGTGATGACTGTATACTTGAAATGAAAGAAAAATATTCAAATTAAAAATTGAAGAAATCCCAGGCAGAGCATGTGCTCATACTTTACAATTTTGATGTAGGATTGAAAAAATGGCATCATCAGAACAAGTGTAGAAATTCATCCATGAATTCCTTTTTTTTAACCTAACTAACAGGCTCACTATAAATGCTTTTCAGGTACATACCAGCCCTGCAATGTCCGGCTGAGTCATCATCAGTTGACATAATTTGACATCATTACTCGGTCTGATGTCATTACTTAGTTTAATGTGTACCTGTGGTACCCTGATGTATTATTAGTACTGCGGAGTAGCAGTATCCACATACATTTACTATTAACCATCTCACTTTGTTTCAAGTGATTCAGATTTTCTTGTATCCTCTCCTGAACAACATTAGTAATCCAGTCCCACAGTGTGATATTTGGTCGGAGCATCATTAGTTTTGGTTACGTGACATCGTTCAATGGGCATATGCAGCATCACAACATCGGTAACGACGATGGGTGTGTCACTGGGTGCACTACTGCCCACAGACATTTTGTTACCTCCTATTAATGCAGGGAGAGGTTTTATGTCCCAAGTGTGTGATTTTATTGTGTTAGGGGATTGATGATGTTGAATACTAAAGTAAAGTCTAAGAGCACATGTGAGTTGTTTGAATCCTGGTGGGTGAGGACTGAGTAGGGCGAAGCAGAGATGGCTCTGGTTGGCCTGTATATCAACCGGAATGAGTCATGGGTAGAAGAGGATGGACATAATGTGCAGCATTACCACCTGCCTAAAGCTCTTTATAACGATGCAGGTCAGTGCTACGGGCTGATGGTTGTTGTGGCTGATGGAGGAGCCTTCTCTGGGACTTGTACAATAGTTACCACTTAGAGACAGATAGGGTCGACTGCCCGGCTCAGGGAGATGTTGGAGATGTCGGTGAGGATGTTCTTGAGATCCTCTGCAGAGTCCCTCAGAACATGACCAGGTATGGCTTGATCCTGGAGACGATCTTCACACTGGCTAGAGTCAGACACATTGTGTGCTCACCCGAGGGAGGAGTGGTCTTCTGAGGTGGTGTGTTGTCCAGGCAGTTTAAACAATGAGGTGTAATTCTCACAGTCCGTGGTGAGGGCTTGTCATCCGTGAGAGTCTGAACGCCACACCGGAGGGACTGTCTGTGTCTGGATGTTTTCTCGCAGGGCTCTCATTTTACTTTCCTGTTTCCACGGGACATGTTGGATCAGGCTGAGGCCTGTGGGTTCTTAGAAGGATTCACCCAGAGCCTTCCCTGTCAGCGATGGCTCCTGGTTAACACAAATAGTGATAATCGTGCGGTGAACGACATCATCAGTGCGTTTTGTGATGTATGCTCTAATGGCCTCGTTGTGTTCTTCAATGTCTGTGTTGTTTTTGTGAGTGGCAGCGTGTTTGAAACTGTCACAGTCTGTAGAGTTCAATCAGTCTTTCAGAGCGTACAAGGCCCCTCCGGACACAAATGCACCTCCCTTTGTGTTGGTCTAATGGCTCCCAGGCTATGTCTGCAGTGGAAGTAATCTTAAACTCACTATCACTGTAATTTAAGATCTTTTTTTTTCTTCTGACCACATGGATTTTGAAGATGATGGTTGACTTCCAGGTGTTCGGTAGATTTGGAGTAGTTTCAGCATTCTCCTTTCCTTTGCTCAAAGACGATAATTTGAACATTTTGTAAAAGAGTATATTTCCTGAGACCCAGGAGACAGTTTCACAGCTTTACTTAAAAAAAAAACCCTTGTCCACTGCAAAGGACCGTCTATGTACACAACATGAGTCTGGAAAAAAATTGGTTTATTTTGTTTCCAATTAAGACTATTATTTAATGTGCAAGTCTTTTATTTTCCCGGGTCTCAGGAGGTTTAGGAATGAGAAGCTCCTCAATGTATCAGTTAAAATTGAACAGCTTATGGTACACTGTTTTCTTTCTTATTCAGGCTGTGAATGTTTATCTTCATGTGTAAGTTGTTGGTGATGCTTTGCTGCTGTGGTGTGTTCACTTATTAAGGAATGGCCCGAATGTGTGTTGAGGTCATTCTTTTGTGCATTATAGTACTTGTAATGATGATGCAGCCTGACTCAGTTAGTGGATGATGACAATTAAGCCCTAATTATTTTGTACAAACCATAAACAACTACAACACTTGGATGTGAAGCTGATCAGATGCTGATTTGTGACCAACTTTAACTGAAGAAGCTCAGTGAACAAATGTTGAAGTAAAAAAATTAAGATGAAGCTGAAGTGGCTTCAAATAGAACACGTGGCTGAAGCGAAAACAATGAGGATTAATCAGAGCGTGAAAGATTAAAGCGACACGTTCTGTAATAAAAAGGGTGTGAGGATGAGAAGTTGAAATTATTTCCGTTTATGTATAGTCAACATTTGTAATCAACCCTGGAGTTTTTATCTTTTTCTTCTGATGAAGAATAACCAGGGGAAAAGCCTCATGGAGCTGCATTGAAATAAGTCCATTATCAACTTACTTTGAAGCTGTTGAAAACTAAGGGCCTTTATTTAAAATGGTTGTAATTCCTACAGAGTTAAGGTAATATTTTTTTAAACTCTTGAATTAGAGATGAAAGCCCACACTTCAATTACATCTTAATTACATCTTTTTAAACCCACTACAACAGTGGACAAAGTCAGAGTAGCTTCAACTTTATAGTAATGCAATGCCATCAACAGTTGTAATGAATGAATCTGCGGACATCTCAAATTTGAACATTGTTGAAATATTTGGTATAAGTGCACAAAATGATCAGCACACTTAGTTTGACCCAGCCTTTGTTGACATTAAAGTCCGACGCGGTCATGTCAAAATATTGTTATCTTCCTAAAATAAATACCTGAGTCATTTTTTCAGATTTGTCATGAAAAACAATGATACTGAATCAAATATTGAATGTTTGATGAATTACACCGAAAAGTAATTTTTGTCACAAAATGACCTGGGCATTTTCAGTGGTACCTTGACCTACGAGGGCGCCGATGTACAAGTATTCCAACTTATTCCAACCCGTTGCTCGGCCCATTTTTTGCTTTAAGTTGCAAATCAAAATTCAACTTATAAACGAGTTTCAAATGTGCCCCCTCTAGCCAATAAAAACTTAAATGTTGGTGGACAGTTGGTTGCAAACCTTGTGATAGATCATCCTTGTCTCTGTGTTGAGGAGCACTGAGGGGTTCCTACTGTCAGCCTCATTTAAATATAGCCTTTATAGCAGCTCCTGAGCCACATGTGGCACTTCCATTCCTCTGCTGCAGCTCCATGTGATGCATTTTATTTAAATTAATTATGTTTTAGTTGGTTAGTTTTTTTTAAGTGTAATTCTAAATTTCAAGATTATGATAATCTTAGGTATTACAGGTATGATCTCCCACTGCACGACAAAGGCCTGGTTGCTGTCCAGAGAGGAGGTGCTGAAATTCTTTGCCGTGAGTCTGGATAGCTCAGTTGGTAAGGCACCAGGCTAATGCATAGGGGACCTGGATTCGATTCCCCGGATGAGCTTCCAGTGGGTTGTGTCAGGAAGGGCATCCGACGTAAAAACTCCTGCCAAATCATATATGCGAATTGGATTCGCTGTGGTGACCCCAGAAGGGAAAAAGCCGAAAGAAATCATCAGTCTGGAAGACGTTAAAAGAGGTTGTCAATTATGTCTACACATGTCAATATGCGTTGGACGTAGTTCAATATAAGTTACACATTGGCTCAAAGCACATTACTCGTTGGGTAGAAATAAGTTTTGAATATGCCAGATATTATCTTGACGTATTTTGACTTTTGGAATGGAATGGATTAATAGCACTTAAGTTAATTTCAATAGGTAAAACCGATTCGATATACAGTATGAGTTACGGGCTCAGTTAAAGAATTAATCAAACCCTTCACTCGAGCTAGCAGTGTGTTTTAGGAGTAGGATAAAATTCTTCATATTTGACAACCCTCTGTGCAGAGGTTTCTTCATGACTACCAATGTAGTCATCGTGTACACGGCATTAGTGTGTGGCCTGGACCAGGTGAAGGTTTTGTATTTGAAGGTGCTACATCTGATCTATCTAATCCCAGGTCAGTTCATCCTGGAACTCAAATCCCTTTAGAGTATGGGTCACAGACTGGCCCAGGAGTACACTTTAATACAGTGATCGCTTTAGGATGGATGTGCTCACACTCTATTCTAAGCACCTGAATCAAATACACCAAACAATTGGTCAACTGAGGTGGAAGAACCTGACACTGGTGTACAGGGATATTTTTGAGAAATGCGTTATGAGCACTTGGAAAAAAAGGTGGAATTTGAGGACGTAGCGTTGCTCTTAAATTCTAAAACTTGGCATTGGTTGGTGTGGGTTCTTTCATATGACTGTGCTCGTAAGGTCAAAGGTGTTAACGTTCTTGTGAGATCTCTCTGTGTCTTTGCCTTTTTGTGTTACAGGCTCAACATGGATGACATAGTTGTAGCAGGGATATCAGGCCGCTTACCTGAGTCTGACAACCTGGAGGAATTCTGGGAAAACCTGATCAATGGTGTGGACATGGTAACAGAAGACGACAGACGGTGGATGCCAGGTGAGACCCAGGCTCGTGACTCTTCATCAACAGTAGCCAGGAAGAGACGATGTGTGTCGAACTTTGTCAGAATCACAATATTGGTCTTTTTACTGATGCTAAGTATGTAAGGAAGGAATTCTTTATGGGCAGTTGTAGTTTTTGTAATTAAAGAAAAGGTAACAAAAGTAAAACAACATGGTTGGGGGCACCGTTCTACATTGTGTCCTCATGTAGACTCTAAGGCTAGATTCAGACTGTAGACAAATGTGGCTTATATCTTATGGTTTTTGCACATTTGTGGCTTGCATCGAATCTGTTAAAGACAGTTTGAACAGCACTAATCTGATTTAAAAAAAAAAAAAAAAAAAAAATCAAATCTGGCCCAAGACACTTTCATAAGAAATTTCTCCTCGCAAGACATTAAAGGCCTGTTGTATCGTAATGTATGTGGTCCCAAGTCTGATACGTATCAACAGCCAAATCACCTTATCTTATCTTTACATCATTGAAATGCGACAAACTTTACAATGTCGTCCCAGGAGGAGCATATTTACTTCTGTAAACATGGTGCGTGCCTTTGTGGTCACGCATTATGTCAGGACCTCTTTTACACATGTGGGTCACTTCAGGGACCCATTCAGATCATACTCAAAATTTCCAGAAGTCACATTTAATGTGTAATATCAATGAGCACAGAAAAAAATGAGGATATCATCCAAAACTTTGACTTGTGCATTAAGACCTCCTGTCTGAACGTAGACATCACAATATCGCTGTGAGCGATGGGCGAGTGCCAACACTAAACTGACATTTAGATCCAGATTTTACTGCTGGGTTGTCATGCTTCCACTTATAAAACAGTGTTTCCATAAATTAATCGGAATAGCAAACATACTGTCATAAGATGAAACCATAAGGGACAGTAATAATTGAATGAGTTTGGATTGATTTGTTTTCCATTCAGTCAAATCACCTTTGTGTTAATGGAGATCTTTGTATCTGTCAAAACTCTTAAGTCTCATAATTGTCTTAATGAAGTCGATGGTAGCCTGTAGATGTCAGTATAGATGTCTTGTCCAGAGACAGTTGTGACACCGGATTTCTAACTGTGATTTCACGTCTGTTTTTTCCATCTTTGTAAATGATAAAACTGCCAGGCCCCATGAAAATAATGAATGAACATCCAGAGCAGTTGGTGATGGTTATACACCTTGGAGACTAGACTCCTTTTATTCTCAGTGTGGTCAAAACTAAGCAGATGGTTTTTAACCCCAGTGGTCATTGGAGGCGGAGAGCCAATAGATTGCATCGTTTGACTACTTAATAATTACTAATAATTTATTCAAAGGGAATGTTCCAGTTGACATGTTTTATAACGTAGAGCATATGTTTATCAGATAAGACATCACTGATTTGGTTAGGGACTGTGAGCACAAAATGAAAATCAAGAAACTGATTAAAAAAAAAATACAGTCAAGGAGTTCCCTCAGTCAGTTTTTTGACATTTGTGTTTTGACACATGGGACTGTTTGCAACCTGGTTAATATGACATCCTCCTTTCACTTTAGATGATATGGAGCTCCTCTGTTATGGACAGGGTATATTGTGCACTCACAGTTTTTCTACTGTCATGCATTGGTGTGTTTTCTGAGCCTCCTTTGGGAGAAGTGATTCTTAATCTGCCCTTGACTGGTTCATGAAGGCATACATCTACAGTGCAGGGTTTACTTTTCAAATAAGGTTTTTCTTGTTGTTCATTCACTTTCTAGGTCTGTATGGTCTGCCGAAGAGGAATGGTAAACTGAAAGACATCAGTCATTTTGACGCAGCTTTCTTTGGAGTCCACCCCAAACAAGCCAACACCATGGACCCCCAACTTCGGATCATGCTAGAAGTTGCCTACGAGTCCATTGTGGATGGAGGTGAGAGAACAAAGGGAATGGTTCCGTGACTGAAAATAAATTAAAGTGAAATTTAAAAAATGGGATTTTGCACATGCTTGCTGACAAAAGAAGTGTTTATTTTGGGTGCAGGGCTGAATCCATCCACGCTGCGCGGCAGTAAAACAGGTGTGTACATTGGAGCGAGCGGTTCTGAGGCCAGTGAAGCCTTCAGTCGAGATCCGGAGGAGCTGCTGGGTTACAGCATGACCGGCTGCCAACGCGCCATGTTGGCCAACAGACTCTCCTACTTCTTTGACTTCAATGGTATGAACTCAACGCTATCTGAATGAAAATGAATGTTGCTTACTCAGCACATATTAAAAAAAATGGACCTTTCTCTCACCTATTTAATTTCCTTATACTTTACACTGGAACTCTATCAGACACATAAACCCTTTTGCAATATGGTGCTTATTTATATTAACACTGACGTTCAGTGCTGCATAACCAATGCCTGAACGTCCAAAAAATATTTCTATACAATGACTCACTTTATTTTGTTCCTCCTGGGACTTGTTTGTTTGTGGTCATGTCATATGCAAAGAGAAATCAATGTAATATTTGACAAATGGAACTATCGAGTAATGCAGATTTAATTAAAATATAAATAA
>JAPTHA010000012.1:2551736-2565263 GCA_029814585.1 Gymnapogon annona | reverse complement strand
TTTTTCTCATATATATATATATATATATATATATATATATGTATCTTTGTTTCAGATCAGTGAGATGGTTCTTAAAATGTCATTGTATTTGTTCTTCTCATTCACTAGCTGTGCATTTGTTTCCAATCTGGATGAGGCCTCAGTAACACCAAGTCTGCAGTCCGATGGTAAATCCATGCATCCATTACTGGAGACAGATCTGGTGATGAACGTTTTCAGAGATGGATGCTGGGGGGTCTTCAGACATCAACTCATCACTCATGGTAAAGAAACCCACCACTGATTCTACATAACTGGTTGTCCTATCCTGTTACCGACCACCCTGGGGTCATAGTCCCTTTAGACCCTGGGTGGGCAAATCTGGTCCTCGAGGGCCGGTGTCCTGCATATTTGAGATGTTTCCCTCTTCTATCACACCTGGATACCATTACATCTTTATCAGGCTTCTGCAGAGCTTGGTGATAAACTGATCCCTGATTGAACCAGGGGTGACGGAAGAGGGAAACATCTGAAACATGCAGGACGCTAGTCCTTGAAGACCGGAGGTCGCCACCGCACTTTAGACACTCGGCACTATTGACCCCTCAGGCCCGATTTTGATGGTTGGACTCTGTACACTTCACCAGTCCCCTAACATGGATCAGTCTATGGATTCCGATAAGTGGAAGATGATGAGTAACGAGTATTTCCCAAGGGCTGTGAAACAGAACAAAGACTCACTAAACACATGTTTTCATGATGTTGTTTGTCCAGTGGTCGTACTGATGCTCTAGAAGATGAGGATGGTGTGAATTTTTACATGTTTTTGGTCGTGCCTAATTTTTTCATAGTATGATGCAAGGATAGTGAATGAATTTGGTTGAATTATGAACCTTGTTATTGTAATTGATGAAAATGAGAATTACACATTCACACGCGGTGAAGATAAGTTGAGTGTGACTGACTTCAGGAATGTGTTCATGTCTCTTGGATTACCTTTCTTCACTGATTCTCGCTTGTATGTTATGGTTCTAAGCTCTTAGAGAAGAGTTGACAGAGCAGGCCTACGTCAACGTTTTGACTCGAGGTGACCTGTCTTCTCTGCGATGGATCGCCTCACCACTCCGTCACTTTGTGAGCAGCAGTCCCAACGTGCAGTTGTGTAATGTCTACTACAGCTCACTCAATTTCAGAGACATAATGCTGGCCACAGGCAAACTCCCCCCAGATGCAATTCCAGGTACACGTTGTTTTCATTCACATTTATTCATATTCATTTATTCATTTTGCAAACACATGAAACAATGCTCATTCTTTGTTTTTAGTAAAAATGTATAAGTAACAGCAGTGAAATTCATGTAGGTGACCTAGCTCTGCAGCAGTGCATGCTGGGAATGGAGTTCTCCGGTCGTGACTCAGCCGGTCGGCGTGTCATGGGGTTACTTCCTGCTAAAGGCTTGGCCACATGTGTGGACGCTGACAAGCGTTTCCTATGGGATGTTCCTTCGAGCTGGTAAGTATTATAGTAAGGTTGTAATCTGTTATCTCTCCATTCCATATTAAGGCTGGAAAGAAATGGACATTGAAAAATCTCATTTTTAGATCACCTCGAGTTTTGTTTTTAGGATATCGTTTTTCTTATACAAAACGTGAAGATGTTTTGCATTTATTTTACATGTCCTTCTAGCTTCCCATACGTCAGATGTGACGATATGTATAACATACTAACATAGCCTTCACCTTTCACTCTTTCATTGATACATTTTGGATTTTTCATGTAGTGAAATTCTCTTACATTATGCTAAATAGTGCATGCGTTTCTCCCACTGAGTGGAAATGTACACTTTTCTCTAAGCGCACACCTGAAGTTGAGGATGTTGTCATAGTAATTGTAATGGACTCAGTGAGCACACTGTACATACATAACATAACAAGCATGCATTAATCAGGGGTGGAGTTAAGGTGTTGGGGAGAATACTGCTGTTTTCTTTTTTATGGTTGATAAAGTATAGTAGCATCGTAAATTGAGTTTTTGGGTATAATCCATAGTTGATGCTTGTGTTTGTGCAGGACGCTGGAACAGGCAGCCTCAGTGCCCGTGGTTTACGCCACTGCCTACTACTCTTTAGTGGTGCGAGGAAGGCTCCGGTCAGGACAAAGTGTGCTTATTCATTCAGGATCAGGGGGAGTTGGCCAGGCTGCTATTGCCATCGCACTCAGCAGGAAATGCAAAGTCTTCACAACCGTTGGTTAGTACTTCAGTAAAATGTTCTACCGTATCCACTGTAAGGATGTAACACCCACACAAGCATTCCTTATACAATGGCAAGAAAACGTATGTGAACCCTTAAAAATGTCTTAGTTTTCTATATAAATTGCTCACAAATTGAATTGCTCACAAAATGTGAGCTATATAGCACAATTTGAGCTATATCTATAGCGACCTTTTCACCACAGCAAATTTGAAAAAAGCTTGGTGTGTTTCCACTAAACTTACCTGTTGCAAAAAACTATATGTCAACCACAAGCTTTATCTGGGAAAAAAAATCACCCGGGAACAGGTTGGCACTTTCAGATCCCCTGAAATTCTTGTCGGTGGGGTTGTGTGCTGGGACCGGTGGAACACACTCTGTTCGCCCTCCATGTTTAATTCAGTGGTGTTGGCGGCTTTTCTTTACAGATCACATAACGCAGTAAAGAGTAACAGCCCTAACCATACAAGTGGCCCAGGAACAACCCCGACCCAAATCCAATAGAGATGCTGTTGAACGATATCAAGAATATGGCAAAGCTTAAGTATTCTGTTATTAAAGTATTCACTGACTTTAATAACAGATGTTATGGGATGGGTGTTAGAGCTGTGTTGAGAACATGGTGTTTGTCTATACCTGTGACATAGTTGCAGATCATATATTGGAGCCAATTCATGTAGAAAACGTTGGTTCATTAATATTTGTTGCAGCTATGAGGAATTGTGGGTTTATAGTGCTGCTGTGTCATAAAAAATACAACAAATACAGAACACTAACCTGGATCTTTTCAGACTAAACTGTCTGTGTGTGTTCTTACTAGGCTCGGCAGAAAAACAAGCCTACTTACAGGAGAAGTTCCCTCAGCTGTCAGCAGAGTCCTTCGCAAATTCCAGAGACACTTCCTTTGAAACACACATCCTTCGACTCACAGGAGGAAAAGGTGTGATGCACCCTCACAGTATCAGTCCTGATGGAATCAGTTTACATGACATTGACTTGACACATCACACATGGGCATGATTGTGACTCAATGCTCCCTGTGACTCGACACTAATGACTTTTCTCTATTTTTCGCATGTAATCGCCATTTCAGTGTAAAATTTATATTATTTCATCACAGATTATACTTCATGTAGTTCTCGGTTTCATCAGTTAAAAATGTGGTCTTGTCAAAATATACAGTATTTTCCATGATATTTCAATTATATATCAACAACATTACAGTTCAGCAAGGCATAATATAACATTAATCACAAAAGTGAACTGTGGCTACAGTTACATTTCTTCTTGTTGTGATAAATTACATATTTTTTTTAATTTAGAGACCAAAGATGTTGTCTAATGAAAAGTCAAGGAGCAGTATTGTGTGATGTTCTTATCCCCTGTCTGTGTGGCCAATATTAGGTGTGGACCTGGTGCTGAACTCTCTGGCTGAGGAGAAGCTTCAGGCCAGTATTCGTTGCTTGGCCAGACACGGACAGTTCCTGGAGATCGGCAAATATGACCTGTCTAACAACTCACCTTTAGGTCAGAATGTCAACATCTGTCACGCCTGTGTGAACAAACTGTGTGTGTCTGTGTATAATGTGTGTTTTGTGGTTTGGATTCCTGCAGGTATGTCTCTGTTCCTGAAAAACGTCACCTTCCATGGCATCTTATTGGATGCCCTGTTTGAAGAAGGAAACCCAGAGTGGGAGGAAGTCTCTGACCTGCTGAAGAAGGGCATTGAAGATGGTGTTGTGCAACCGCTGAAGACTACAGTGTTTGGAAGGGACCAGGTGGAGCAGGCTTTCAGATACATGGCTCAAGGCAAACACATCGGTAAAGTTGTCCTGCAGGTCAGTTCCATTTCCAAACGTTAGTTTGATTTTAGTGCTGGGACAATGGTTCATGTGTTTCACAATGTCATTGTATGATGAAGTTAAATCATGCACCACTTAAGTATCACATTTTTTACTGTAAGCAAGTTATGTTCAATCCAAAATGGCTCCAGTTATGTGTGGTAAATGAGCATATTATTTAAGTAAAGTTACTTAAATAATTAATGATGAATGTCACATTCATCATCACAGCTGTTAAAACTAGAAGGACAGTTGGAGAGCACATACCTGTGACAATTACATAAATATCAAACTTCTTATTTTCCTTTATATTTTTCATTTTCTGTCGTGTTTTTCTTTCTTTTTTTCTCTCTGTCATTGCTTCTTGTATTTAGTCTTGAGACTAAAATACTCTTTATCAGTTCACTTTTATTATCTATCTATGAATGGAAATAAATGAGTTTGTTGTGCTCTTCACACAGATCCGACAGGAGGACAAGGCTTTGAAAACTGCCTCCCCTTTGACCCTTCCAGCGATTTGTCGCACTTTCTGCCCCGGCTCCCACTCCTACATTATCACTGGCGGACTTGGGGGCTTTGGGCTTGAATTGGCTCAGTGGTTGACAGAAAGAGGAGCCCGCAAATTGGTGCTGACTTCCAGATCAGGCATTAGGAATGGTAAGTTACACCCAGAAGTGTAGTGTTTATTATGTATTTAGAAGTGTATTCTAAATAATCTATATGTAAATATTCTACTTTTTTACACGTTGTGCCAGAGTGAGCCCAAAATTTGTTTTCAATTGCAGTCCCATCGAACGTCAAATTGGGAAACTAAATAAGGTCCAAATTGTTTTGTAGGTATCGTGTAACAAGTTTAGGTAGTGTGTCTATTTTAAAGTCATTACAACTGAGTTGAAGCTTTAGGCTGATGCCACATAACTACAACCCGAACTTCATGACAAGTTCTGATTATTTACTAGGGTACCAGGCAAAGCGAGTACAAGAATGGCGGTGTCAAGGTGTGGATGTGCTAGTGTCAACAAATGATGTTAGCACACTGGAAGGAGCAGAGAGACTGATCAGCGAGGCGTGCAGGATGGGTCCAGTAGGGGGCGTCTTCCACCTGGCCATGGTAATCATCACTCCCTTTTTTAAGTGTTGCTTGTTCTGAACATACACTGGACACCTTGTATCTTTGGCTGGCTTCAGACACACTTATGTGGTTACTGTTTTTCCTATTCTTCTTTCATCTAAAACTTACTGTGTTATCAGGTGTTGAAAGATGGTATGTTGGAGAATCTAACTCCTCAGCTCTTCACTGACGTTAACAAACCAAAATATGATGGCACCGTTAATTTGGACAAGTAAGATGGACATTCTTCCTTGTGTGTGTGTGTGTGTGTGTGTGTGTATATTGGTATGTATGTCTTTTAAGCGTTTCTGCTGTCTTCTTTTTGCGTGCTAATAGACTTGCTTCCTTTTCTTGCCAGAGTGACCAGAAAATTATGTCCAGACCTCAGCTACTTTGTGGCTTTCTCCTCTGTGAGCTGTGGCCGTGGTAATGCTGGCCAAAGTAACTATGGTTATGCAAACTCTGCCATGGAGCGCGTGTGTGAGAAGCGCCGCTATGACAAGCTACCTGGATTGGCCGTCCAGTGGGGAGCGATTGGTGATGTGGGTGTGGTCCTGGAGACCATGGGTGGGAATGACGCAGTCATTGGTGGAACTTTACCACAACGCATCACATCCTGCTTGGAGGCGCTGGACGCTTTCCTGTGCCAGCATCGGCCAGTAATGTCTAGCTTTGTGCTGGCAGAAAGGACAGTGGTAAAGAGTGAAGCAGGGAGTCAGAGAGACCTGGTGGATGCTGTAGCACACATTCTGGGTAAGATATTCAGATATACTAATAATCTGTATGACCATTATTATGTATATGAGCAGTGTTACCTGTATGACCACATGGTCTATATGACCATTATTATCTATATGAGCGTTATTACATATCTGTATGACCATTATCTAAATACATATGGATAATAATGGTCATGACCATTAATATTGATATGACCATTATTATCAATATCATCATTATTTATGGACCATTATTCCATATCCTGGAAAAGCCAAAATTCTCCACCTTTGTATCATGCCCATGATTCCTTTTTTAGGGGAAAAATACATTTGAGATGCCTTTAAAAGATGGACATGCGAGCCTTTAATTTGACCTGAGATCCTGTTCATAGAGCTGGAATTTAAGATGGACCATCACATCAGTCATTTAGAGGTCGACATAGGATGAACAGAGGACGGTGGTGAAAATAGCTGATGAAGGTGCACATGAAATCATCTGAGTTTACTGTGATCCTCAGGTGTACGGGATGTGAACAGTCTGAATGCCGACACCTCATTGGCTGATCTGGGTTTGGACTCATTAATGGGCGTCGAGGTTCGCCAGACACTGGAGCGAGACCATGACATCGTGATGGCCATGAGGGAGATCCGCCAACTTAGTATAAACAAGCTGCGTGAACTGGCTACTGGAAAGAAAGACGCATCAAAGGGTATTGTGTATTTCTTTAATCTGAGCAAAAAAATGTAATGACCCCTAACCAGGCTGTGAAATCCACATGAATGGAAATCATGAGGTGCTGCTGTCCATGACACTTTAAGATTCCACAATTATTCACCCAATAGACTAGGATAGGCTTTATTGTCATTGACAAATTGTTGAACGATATTGCAATTCACAGTTGACACGGTAAAAAGTGTTGTCAATAAAGTTATAAAGTTTTGTGCTCACATATGGAAGGCCTCTGTTGAAAACCACACCACGTGAATGGGAGTATGTTTAACTGTAAACGTACACGTATTTACCTCATTTCTGAGGAGGTTTTTCCATGGGTGCTTTTTCACGCCCATCCCCATATTTTGATCATATCATCTGCAATTGTCCTAACATTTGTTAGTTTTTGGAAATTGGTGAGTCTATCTTCCCCTAGTAGGCCCTGCCTCTAACATCCTCTTTTAATACATTTGGATATTTTACTACTGTTTCCTTTTCCAGTCCCATCCCTAGTCTTGAATTATTTTCTGAAATTCTTTTCTCAGTTTAGATGTTTTATGTTTTCTGTCTTCTATTGCAAGTACAATTTTGCATTGCTTCAATGTGGATTAAGGTTTAGACTTGATGCCACCTGATGGCATCTGATGTATAGTACTACATAAATCGTATAAACCTACAGTATTTGGTTCTGTTTATATGTCGGTCCCAAGCCCAGGTAAATACAAGGTCAGGAAGGGCATCTGACGTAAAAATCCCTGCCAAATCAAATATGTGAATTGGATTTGCTGTGGCGACCCCGGAAGAGAAAAAGCCAAAAGAACTCATCATTATTTGGTTCTGTTTATATATCGCTCTGGAATCCATTTGTTATACTGAATATAAGACAACCTCCACTGTTTCAATCAGCGTGTAAAAAAATCTAGCCATTATCTGAGTATGACCCAACTCTAGTGCATACTCCATGTAGTACAACTTTAAATGATTGTAACAGTGGTTAAAAACTTACCTGCATGTTTTCTTTATTACTTCTAACCACCAGACTCTCACCCAACCAAGACCGGTGTCCTTCACTCTTTGATGAACACTGACATATCCCAGCTGTTGGTCGATCCTCAAGGCCCAACAGTCGTTCTGATCAGTGAAGGTCAGACTCGGGACAGGCCACTGTTCCTGGTCCATCCCTTAGAGGGCTCCATCACTGCATATAAGACGCTGACGTCCCAGTTGACCATCCCGTGCTACGGCCTCCAGTGCACAAAAGGTTTTCAAACGAGAAATATAAAAAACCTGGAATGTCTTAAGGGAAATAAATGTCATTTTAACAATATTCTGCATTTTACTAAATGTTCTGTTTTGTGGATGCACTGATCTGTACATTATAACGAACTGATGAACTGTGGCATAATATTGTTCAAATTACACAAATTTTTCTTTTTGATTTTGAGGTTATTAATGTAATTCACATTGTTTTAAAGGACAGTTTCTAGATGTAAATATTTTCTTTATGTACTGAAGGTTTGGAGTTGACATTATTTGTATGTATTGTTCCGTTATTATTTTACTTGTCCAGCCACTTTACGCCACATTTGGTTGAATTTGGCACCTGGATTAAAATGACGATCAGAAGACATGAAAAATGCTGCCTGACCCACCCAAAAAGCTGTCAAATCAAAATCAAATTCACTGTCTTGTTCCATTCAGTCAATGTGTATCCACTATAATGTAGATTCTTAAAAAGTACATAATGTAAAGATTTCATACACCATGTTTTTTTTTGGAACTGCCTTGAATCCATGATTTAAGTCCATCTGATGTTGTTCTCTCTTTGGTTCTGTTTCTTCAGATGCTCCTCTGGACACGATCGAGTCTCTGGCATCCTACTATGTATCCTGTATCAAACAGGTTCAGGCTGACGGTCCGTATCGGATTGCTGGTTACTCCTTTGGCGCCTGCGTGGCCTTTGAAATGTGTTCTCAGCTGCAGAACCAGAATCAGCCGGTGGAATTCCTCTTCCTGTTTGATGGATCACACTCCTTTGTGGCAGCACACACACAGGTTAAAACCAAAGACACACTATCTTTTATCAGGAGAATAATGACATTTTAAGGATGTTGTGCATTGTGATGTTTTCAGAACCTATGAGATGAAGGGATTCAATCAGTAAATACTTTGAAAAGGTGTAAATATAGGGGACACATTACCTCTCCAAGTATTTCATTTATATTTATTTATTAACCTTTATTTATAACGTCTGTCTGCTATCAAAAGGTACTAAAAATATACAACATTCTTTAAAAGTATCTCAAAGTACAAACTGACTCAAACAATTTGTAAAATATCTATATGCAGATTTATCGTTTTTCCATTCATTTAAAATGACTTAATGTATTTAAGTGTATTTACAGAGGCCGCTTCCTACATTTTATATCTATTTTTGTATTCACTGGAACTAGAACATTGAGCAGATTTCTTCCCGAGTTCTCTTCTGACATTTGTAATACACGGAGGTTGTAAATATTAAAGTCATTCCAACAGATGTGGACCAGTACAAGGAAGCAGAAATAAAAGACATTTATGAATAAAAGAATACCAATTTCACATAAAGTATTGATGCTTCAGCGCATGATGGATCATTATTCACGTTAAGTGTTCAATGTTTTGCAGAGTTACAGGGCCAAGCTGACGCCAGGCAAAGAATCTGAAGCTGAAACTGAAGCCATGTGTGCGTTCATTCAGCAGTTCGTTAGCACAGAGTACAACAAGGTAAACAGTTAATATTCATCTGTAATTATTGATGTGTTTTGCAATATAAGTGACTGTACTTGTGTATGTGAGTGAAACAAGTGTATGCGCACTCTGTCAGTTTTGTTTCTCAGGCTGCAGCAAATGCACAACTGTATTGTGAGAGTCATCTTCAAAAGTCTCTAATGCCTCGATTCCAACAGTGAATTATGTTGAATCACATTATAGAGGAAGTAATTTGGAGTTTTTAACTATGCTGAGTATGGTTGATATTAGGGTTTGTTTAGATTAACAGCAAATGACTACAATGACAAAAATAAAGGCAGACTTTAGAACATGGTGTATAATAACACATGAAGAAGAGAACCTGTGATATGTCAACAACAGCTGGATATCATCTGGACTGTGTTGTGTTTTCCTGCAGGTGTTAGAGAATCTGCTGCCTTTGTCAGACCTGGAAGCTCGTGTCAACGCTGTGGTGGACCTGATCACCGCCACCCATAAGGACATCAATACAGACCTACTGCGCTTTGGGGCAACTGCCTTTTACTATAAGCTCAAAGCAGCTGAAGTCTATGTGCCTGCTTCCAAATACCACGGCAATGTGATGCTACTACGTGCCAAAACCAGCAACCTGTACGCAGAAAACTTGGGAGCAGACTACAAACTGAACGAGGTAACACACGAATTTGGTGATGTACTGTACAAGCCCATTATGAACAGACGGAATGGAAAAGGCACGTGAAAAAAAGAATGGCAGTGATGTTAAAGTGCACTTTGACCTCATTTAGTTGGAGAAGAAATTACCATGTTTCATTTTTGTCTGGTAAACCTCATTTCATTCGAGAAACACATCTGTCAAGTCCATATTTCAGCATAAATCAGACAGTTGTTGTAACTCAGATATATACATTGTCCACTTGATCTCATATGTCTCACTATGGTGGTGGACCGCGTCACGATATTTAGACGTATGGAAGTAGTCACTCACATGTGGGTGAAGTTGACTCAATAGCGGTGTACTTTTACAGTCCTGGTGTTGTCTCTCACAGCAGACACTTTTATTTCAGTGTCTCATGATAGTGATGACAATACACAGTAGAATATCTCTGTAGCAGTGCACAAGATTATAAGTCTTTATAAATCTATCTTTTACTATGTTTTTTTTTATCATTTTCTTTTTAGCTGTAGCTTTTCCTGTGTCTCTGGGTGTTTTTTGAGGGGGGGTCTTGAATATAGTCATTATATTTCAGCTCATTTGAATGGAAAATTGATTTGTGACATGACGCTGTTGTTTGATCTACAGCACCAGTGTGAGTTACTGAATAAAGCTTTAATATTTACATCCACAGAACCTACAGTGCAACTCCATCTTATGCTCTGATCTTAGAGTGGGACGGGGGAGGGGTGTCTAACATTCACTGATGGTGGCAGCGTGTCCACAATGGATCAAAGTAATAAACTACTATAACATGCACCAATTTAGTAACAGAGAAACCGGAAGCAGTGCCAAAAATAACAGGAGAAGAACAGTCAAAGGCTTTTATTTATTAATTTATTCTTTAAACCATTTTCTTTCAAAGTAATTACATTATTTTCTGTCCGTGTCAGACCTCCTTACATTGGTTTTTCCAAAATCCAAATGTGTGTTGAGATTTATGTTCCCTTGCGTAGTTTTGTCAAGGTGGAAGGTCTTAACTCCTCGGCAACACGCTGCTGATTAAAGGCCTTTTGTGATTGTGTCTTTTCCAGGTGTGTGATGGTCAGGTGTCGGTTCATGAAATAGAGGGTGACCACCACACCTTCCTGGAGGGGGGAGGAGCAGCGTCCATCAGCAGCATCATCAACGGCGTATTGGCTCGGCCTTGAGGCACCAAACTTCACCCTACATCCACCTCTACTAAAACTTAACAGCATTCCCAAAGTATATCTTTTCACCAGGCGGTTCCAGATTTGGACACAGAACCATTTACTCCTTTGTTCTGTTTTGCTTTGCCCTCCTACCCCCACTCACTGCTGTTTCACACATAATGAGTCACATCAGGCCATCCACTATAAACCCTTTAATATACAGAAGCAGATTGATGAAGGAGTAAATAAAATTTGCACATCTTTTTTTTTCTACACTTGTAGAAAAAAATTCCTAATATATTCTAAAAAGTCTATTTCACAAATTAATATTTTGTAAAACCAGTATTTTGTATTGGCCATTTAGCCAGTATAGAAGCAAGGCATGTGTATTCACAACAAAATGGAATTTGTCGCAGTGAAAGTGGGGAAAAAAACATATTCTTTTGAATATATAATTTGGAGGCGTATTAAAGCATTCTGTGTTTACCAAATTATTAGCTGTCATCTTCCAAAACTCGCCTTTTAATTTTAGATTGTAATTTTAAATGTGATTATTTAGTTTTGGAATGTCTATTTCTGAAACAATTAGAGACACAGAGTGGTTTGTACAATTAGGTCACATCATTCATCATAATATATTCTGTGCAGAAAGAAAAAAAAAAATAAAACAGCCTGACTTTCCTTTGGACACTTAATTTTAACATCACCTCGTATGAATAATAATTTAGCCAATAGGCACTCTTAATCAACACAAACAGTGAAATTAAATGATTCCAAGGTTTATGTTTTGTTACTGATGTTTTTAAAGTTTACTTACACACAATTATTAGAATGAAACTTAAGTGACGAGTGTATAAAGGCTGATCTGCTCAGCCTTCATCCACCTTACCACCAACCTAGTTTGGTTTAGTTATTGTTTTGTATAACTAATACTTCCACTGGACCAGTATTTTGATAACAAATGTATTACATAGATTTTTGAGTCTTAATGTCTACCATAATTTGTCATTGTTTAAAGACGCAATTCTTTAAGGACCCAGGTCTTTGCTGTATAATTTCCAAAGCTGTCTCTGACTCGTGTTACCTCATCTGGCTTCCAGCAGTCGTCCATGACTGGAATGCAACCATTTCCAACTCTGAGACCTCGAATCTGGTCAATGAAGTGTCAGGTGATTGAAGAGTGATGTAACTCCTGTCTTAAGGAGAAGGAAGTGACGGCATGTTCTACTCTTATGTATTTACATTATGTATTGTTATGACTAATAAAGGCCACTTTCTAATTATTTTAGGACTTGTTTTTCCATTTCTGTGAACTGTGTGATTAATTTCGTGAAAACAGTTATTGTTATCTTCAGTTTGGTAGGTGGTGAGAACATTAATGAGTTGCGTGTGCAGTTGAACCAAAAATCAGAAGAATGAATCTTTTAAAGGAAGAACAAGTACAAGGAAAACACTTAAGGAAGACATGGATTTGGTTTCTTCAACAATCCTGCGCCGACTGAAAAGGAGACGGTGAAGTAATTCATGATGAACCAGTATAAACTTCCATTAAGACAAAGCCAGACCACCATTTTTTATATTTAGATTTTTCATAGGATAATGTTAGTGTTTTCCTCGATCCTGTGGTAGCATGCCATGTATGCCATGTTTTTTGTACTCTGTGCCTGTCAGTCCTTAATAGGATTATGTTGCTCAAATCAATTCATGGGAGTAAGTCACTGGACTTTTTTTTGTTAGTTAGGGTTCCTCCCGTCTTCACCCTCAAGTATCTGGGATAGGTCCCCGAGACCCTCCCGCCGGGTTCAGAAAACAAAAGTTCCTATGCTGTGGGAATGCATGAAAACAGGACCTGCACAGTGTTTCTATAGTGGGAAAGCACCTAACAACATAATAGCATCCAGATATATCTAGGGAAATATCTAAAACTTGCAGCACACTGGCCCTCAAGGACCAGGATTGCCTAACCCTGGTCTGGACAAACGTGGTCAACGTGTTAATGTCAGTGCATGCGTTTAAAAATATGATAGAACTCCTTCACATGGGCTGCTATGTTGTGACCTGCAAAATGTTGGTCAGACTTTATTGTCGTGGCAATGATTGCGCACAACATACGTGTATAGTGGTCCCATGATTATCACGGGATTACGTTCTAAAAATAACCTTAAACTTAGATTTCCTTTATTGTCATTACACAGACACGCAATGAATCTGGTAACGAAATGTCATAGAATTATCAGCTGATTATACAAATAAATATGGAAAATAGAAAAGTGCACAGTTGATGTAGCCGAGAGTAACTGCAGTGCAAATATGACAACAC
>JAPTHA010000012.1:2493363-2506355 GCA_029814585.1 Gymnapogon annona | reverse complement strand
TATCTATCTATCTATCTATCTATCTATCTATCTATCTATCTATCTATGCTCATTTCCCACCCTTTGAGTCTGTGGAAAAGATTAATTTTCCAGCAAAGTGTGGCATTAATTTCACAATAAGCAAACTTGCTTTGCCCTTTCAGTCAAACAATCCGACTTGTAAACAGCCAAGCGTATTATCTTTGCAAATACACACGTGAATCACACAAACCAAATATTTGTGAAACATCTTGTTTCATTAGCAAATATGTCACATCTCATAAATCATACGAAACCCTGCAAATAATGCCTTGGAGTTACATACAAATCACATTATGTAGGTTTTGGCAGGAAGTGATCTCTATATCACTCCAGGGACTGCACCAACAAAAGAGTCTTGTTTAGAGTGTCAATGTGAAAAATGGGCTGGAGAAGAGTCAATTGAATCAATATCACTGCAATAACCAGGTACTACAGAACAGCCCATATATAAGAAATGCAGGCCAACACAGACACAGCGGAGGCTCCCTCAACGCCCTGTCACGTACGGTTCCTGCTGCAAACACTTCCATGCAGGGCCTTTTAAATCAATGCCTACTTTTGCTGCACATTACATTACACTGATAGATTTTCTATAGTGCAGCGGTTGCCAATGCGTGTGGTTTGGGATTAGAATCAGACACAGAAAGGCAACATCCAGGACATAATTTAATTATTAATAACTTTGTGTCTGGACCAAGCAGGATATGAAGACCAGATGATGTTGGCAACAAATTCCAGTGTTCATTGCTATTGAACACTGTGTATCTTGAAAGTATATATTCTGAGATTCCATATGAATCAAATTGTTAATATTTAAAATAGAACAATTCATGAAATGCACATTAAAACTAGATTACTGAAGGTGGAAAAAAAAGTAATTGCTTAAATACATCTGATTTTAACCCTTAAAGGCTCAAACGCATCTACTGATCCAAGACATTTAATAACTGTTGAATACATGTAAATAATTCAAATGCAGTTTGTCATCATTCAGCAGCAATCAGTGTCTTTTTAAGTCTCTATAATGAACCTGGAAAATGTGTCACCTTCTGAGCCATGGATTCACCAGTAAAACTCATGTAGTTTGATAAATAATAGTGGCCAGACATACTTTTTTGTTAATTAATTATGTTTTGCTGAAAAAAAAAAGTTTTCTTTAGTTTCCTTTCTTTTGATCCAATAACCAAATCTTGTGGCATCTTGTACATTCCCATCATCTTTTATCATATATGTCATACTCTTTGTGACTTTTTCATCCTGCTATATCTTATTAAATACCACTGGTTTCTTCAACTTTTACTAAAGGTCCAAAAACCAGCCTTCAACTTTGAAAGACGTGACAATTTCACAGGATTTTATTGTGGCAATTATTGACTAAAATAGAACAATTATTGTGACAATTTTTGGCCATAACAACCTGCTGTAACTTAATTTATAAATAACTATGTACTTTTACAAAACATGGAGTAATAAGATCTTTAAAAAAAAGATTAAACTGTCATGTGTGCGAAAGATAAATGCGTAACCCTGGATCTACCATCTCATCATCTCCATACCTAGTCCTCAATGTGCACTGGGCATGACTCCTCATCTGCTGATCCGAAAGACGGCGAAAGGATGGAGACGAGGAGGAAGAGGAGGAGGAGGAGGAAGAGGAGGAGGAGGAGGAAGAGGAGGAGGGGTGTCCAAGTAAAGACAGCAGAGAGATGCACAGAACGACAGGGAAGGAAAAAAAGGAGAGAAACAAAGAGATCACAGAACGCTTTTACGACACACAAATAGAACAACATGTCACAACATTCACCGTATAAAGACTTAAAGGGGTGATGGAAGCTCAGGGGTGTGAAAGGCAGGGCAAGGAGGAGAAGGGAGAGGAGGGCAGAGTGTGACGAGAATGATGCAGAGCCAAAGACGTTTAGACCGGCCTGAAGCTATTTTTTTTTTCGCTTTAAAGGTACACCCTGGAAAATATGACCATAAAACAAGCTGAAACACCTTTTGCTCCCATCATCAGAAAGAAACAGCAGGGGCAGGGGGGGACAGAGGGGATGATGGAGGGTGTATGGGTGGTTGGGTGGGGGCAGTGAGGGTGTGACAATGAGTTGCAGATGTTTGGCAAAAGCGGCCCAGAGCTGGCAAGACGCTGAACATGAACTTCAAATCTGGAATAGACCAGACCCTTTCTCACACTCACACAAATCCAACATGCAGAGAGCGTGGGTCTCCAAACAAACCCTCAGTCAGATACACACTGGGGGCTTTATTTAGCTCAGAAGAAGAGGAGGAGGAGGGGAGGGGGGAAGCACAGCAACCCACGACTGAAACAACAACGAAGCACCACAACATCAAGGGGAGGGATAAAGAGAAGGAAGGCTCCAGATGCTCCAGATGCTCTCCTCTACCTGGACACTGCTGCCACTACAAAGCTTTGTCTTCATTTGTTTCTGCGGCTTTTTAACGTGCTAATGACTCAAAAATGTTTATTTGTGATCAAGAAAGTCATGCAGTTTCTCCATTTAGCCCATTCCATTTTCCTCTCCTCTCCTCTCCTCCCCGCCCCCTTTCCCTTTCGTCCTTATGCCCAGTCCTCATTAGTCCATGTTCTGTAGGTTGCCACTCACCGGCGAATCGGCTGTCGGAAGCCTGCTCATTATCCAACCCAAAAGAGGGCGTGTCACAGAGGGCGACGCCCTGATTGTTATTGGCCAACTCTGGACACCTGCTCCGCCCACCTGCAAGCGAGGGCAAAGGTCAAACAAGAGCAGCCAGGCACAGCGGGGGGAGGGGTGGTGGACAGGCAGGAGAGGGACCGGGGGTTGGTTGAGATGGGGTGGTGGGGGGTTTGGCCATGCTGGAAAGTAAAATAGTTCCTTATCAGAAGGCTGTGAATGTAAATTTAATGTGAGGTTTTAAAGGAATGTGTCTCAAGATACAGCTCTTTAGTCTGGAAGTGGACGAAATCCATTATGTCAGGCTTTAGTTTGACACTATCCCTAAAAAATCATTTTAAACATATTTAAAGCTGCAGTGTTTGACAGTTTCTGTGGGGCATTGGGAAAAAATTCCATAATTCCCCTTGCAGCATATTCAAAGTGATAATGAAAACACTTGACAGCAGATTTTGGTTTTACTTTTCAACAGCAAAATGGAGTTAGTCTAATTCGGGCCAAGAGGAGAGAGAACGACAGGAGCGATACATTTCAACTTCTGTAGCTTTAAGTAGGTAAATCTGAGATATGACTTATCAAGGGCTGAAGAGATTAATCGACTCAAATCAATTCAATAAAATTTTTAACTCCAGTTTTCATGAATCAAAGCTCTGGTTCTTTGATTTCACATTGGTTCCACTGTTGTTTCACACAGACGTTTACTGCGATGCACACAACGCCACCATCAACAAACAGTTGTTTTTTAGTCCCAGCTTAAGTTGTTAGTAAGTTTGATACAAATGTGTTGAAGGCTGCAGTGCAATACTTTTAGACACATCTATTATTATATGAAGATGTGTATATTGTTGTTTTTGTACATTCTCATTGGTTTCAAGTCAAAGGCATCTCTAGGCAACCAAATCAAGTCCACTGCATTGAGTTTTGTCCCGAAGACATTTGGCCACTTGTGCAAGTGTCTTCATCAGTTCATGCAGGACTAAGTTGGAATACATTATTGTTGTTATTTCTCAATATCTATAGATGGTTCTAATATATCATTTTATACTGTCTTTGTTTATTCTTTCAGCTGGTTCTGGAATAAAAAACGAGTTGTTTGTCACTTTCACAATATGTATTCGTCCAAATTGTTGTTGTTTTTTTGCCTATTCAAATAATCATTTAATTGAACCAATTCCAAAGAAATAATCAATAGATTCATCAATTACAAAAATAAGTAGCTCTAGTCAGAGTTTCAACTTTCAATACAGACATGACCTCAATGAATTTTGTGACTTTTTTATGCCTGTAAAATAACCTGAAATGACCCAGCTTTCCCAGGCCTCTCCTGCTCACAGGAACCCCGACTGTACATCCGACAGAGTGGTGTTTGACATGCACAGATCATCAGGCAGCAGCCATCCGCTCGTCTCCCCATGACTCACAGGGTCATTCAGTGAATATACAGGTGCACGGTTTGCTTTATCTCGCAGCACGGTCTCAGGTTCACACACACATCTATACAGCACTCATTTCCATAGAGCTGTCAAATGTTGGGCTCATACAGATGATCTTGTTAAGTTTACTTCATGCTGCGTCCATTGCTGACCACCACTTTCTCTCTGTACACAGCGATACTTTCTTTACACTTGACGTCACTCGCTCTTCCATACACACACACACACACACACACACACACACTCGCAGAGAAACAAAAATTTACAGGACCACATAGAGCAAGGGTGGGCAATTCTGGTCCTGCATGTTTTTGACATTTTCTTTTTACATATCTCAATCACACCTGGATGCTATGACATTGTTATCAGGCTTCTGCAGAGCCCAGTGATGAGCTGATCATTCATTGAAGCAGGTGTGATGAACGAGGGAAACATCTGAAACATACAGGACACCGGCCCTCCAGGACCAGAGGTGCTCCCCCCTGATATAAAGCATTAATTGGCAGTGCAGATGGAGCATGTGAACACACCTGAATGATGCCAAGGCTAAAAATAGCACAAGCAACTGGCAGAACTTTCTGAGCAATGGCTTAAACAACATATAACACAGACAACTCATCAAGTCCAATGACGCACACAGGGTAAAAACAAGAAGTGATGAGCAAATGCAAAGCATGCACATGCCAGTCAGTATTCTGTAGACGTCACCATATTGCAGCCTCCTTAAATATGCTCATTTCCTGTTACAAATTTAACAAATGCGCCAAATGACATTCGTAATTAATGGCCTCGGTTTAGCTGGAACAGACCAGTCTGATCTGAGACTATAATAAGACGGTTAATTGGTACGGTTTGCTTAGTCATCGCTGGGTTTGGAATCACAACTGTATTGGAATAAACCAAGCAAAACGTGGAGGGAAAATGGTTGGTTTATAAAAGAAAAAGGTAAAATGTATTAATTTTATTCTCCAACTAAGAATAATGGAACACTATATACAGGATAATATAAAGTCCCCTCCCCTCAAAAAGAAGGAAATGACATCGTTTGGTAAATGTCATGTGACTTTAATTGTTATATATGTGCTGTAACTCCCTACACGTTAATAGAAGAACAGATTCATTCGATACAGGCAAGATATAGGAAAGAAGCAGGAAACTGTCATTACACCCATGTTTAGACTTTAATCTAAGACTTGCATAATTTAAAACAATTCTTGTTATCTTTTGCCTTAGATTTTAACTCTTGCACTGCCTTTTTAAGCAACTAACACCAGAACACAAAATTTTTGGCAAACAAGGAACTGTACACTGTGGGATTATGAGGGTTAACAAAGATAGAATTTGTCTACCAAAAAAGTTGCCATTTAATAGCTACAAAATGAGCCTTTAAAGTAAAGAAAGACAAATGTGGACTTCAACAACCAACTACTGAAACTGGTGTCCATTCTGACCCGACAATGTGCTTGACAGCTTATTTATTTATATATTTATATCCTAAAATAGGGTATTTAATTTCATTTCTGAGTTTCTCTTCCACAGTCAATGCCAGCTTCAGTCCATCCAGGACACGTTCCTGTTCAGACAGCTAAGCCAATGTGGACACGTGCATCCCAAGCGCTGCAATTATTATCCTGAGTGACAAACTTTGAAGGTTCTGAATGAATTCATCACAGGTATTAGTCCTGTCCACATCTGTTAAGATGTTCTCAGGACAAATCTTACCTCCAAGTCTGAATATGGCCATGGTGTAAACTAGAGCACCAGGATCAGAGCTGAAAAATCTATAGTAGATGGCAGACATTTATATTTTTTGTACCAACAGTTGTGGTAGTATTACACCCACTGTTAATACTTGTATTTGTAGTAGTAGTATTAACAGTTATAGACATTCGTTCTATTTACTAGAACGAATATATACTATATACTAATTATATACAAACATCAGATGTTCTACTTTTATCAGTTGTACAATCTTTCCCTCCCTCTCTCTCTCTCTTTAACCCCCACTGGTCAGTCCAGACGTCCATCCTCCAGGAGCCAGGGTCTGCTCCAGGTTTCTGTCTCTTAAAAGGAAGCTATTCCTTCCACTGTCACCGAGTGTTTGCTCTTAGAGGATTCTGCTGGGTTTCTCTATATTTGCTTGAGAGTCCGGTGTCCACCA
Source organism: Gymnapogon annona (assembly GCA_029814585.1). Taxonomy (NCBI): domain Eukaryota; kingdom Metazoa; phylum Chordata; class Actinopteri; order Kurtiformes; family Apogonidae; genus Gymnapogon; species Gymnapogon annona. The sequence continues at coordinate 2,500,071 of JAPTHA010000012.1, read as the reverse complement.
GCTTAATATGTAAAGTGTCATGAGAAAACTTGTTTTGGGATTTTGTGACGTAAGCTATAGATAACATTTGATTTGATATGATAAACCACTAAGGCTACAGACTGCATAGATTGTATGAGGAGCTGTATTTGTTTCACCCATGGCCACTGAGAAATGCAGAAGGTGGAAGTGACAAGTCAGGGTTGAGATGTGAAGAATCATAAGCATCCTCATAAGCAGCATCACCTTTTCCATTAGAAGGTGAAGAACAGTCCTCTTCTGTGACTTCATTTCCCTGAAGGAAAGATAGAGAAAAAAAGTTACAGAAATTTTGCATAAAGCCAAGTAACCTCTAATACATCTACTTGAGTTCTGTACTTTAATACATATTTGAGGCCCCTGTAGTTGAGGATTTCCAGACTGTACTATGTAATGCACTATATTTGTCTGACAGCTTTGTATCTTTTCAAGTAAAACGTGGATCATCAGATATATTCATTTTAAAGTTTAGGATGAACTGAAAAATTAAGTTTTCTTTTAACCTATCTTTAAGCCCTGGGACATTTGTTTCCAGTCAAAATAATTTCAATGCAACGAAACAATGGATTAGCTCAAAACCAATGTTTTCATATAAAACAAAGTTAGGTTCAGAAAACACCAAAGGTAAGTCGACATTCATTATCAGCGCATCAGAATGTAGACTTTATTTTTGCTTGTAACTTTTATAATATATTTTGTGGTTGTTATTTTAGCTGGTTGTGGAATAACTGGACACGTTTGTCATTTTCAGGCATGTATTTTTCCCATTTTTTTTTACCTACTGTATTTTCACGACCATAAGGCGCATCCACTATGGAGCTGTTATGGTAATTGAAGACATACCGGTGTTCTGACAACACTTTTCTGAAAAAGTCCCACTTCAATCTCCTGGCAAAGGATATTGTGGTTAGCATAGATTAGAGCTTCAGCTTCTTTCCATTAACCATCCCAAGCAAGTAGTTTTTTTTATTAACGTTTAACGCATACCGCAACATAAGTAATGGCAGGACAACATTAAACACACTACACTTCTCACTCACGGTATCACCACATAACAATTTTCTTAATCCCATAATGCTTTGCAGCAGACAGATGGCGCTGCGATCGCGGGGACTGAACTGTGAGGGCTGCAAATCATTATGGGGGTTCATGGTTTTGGGGATAAATAATGTTGTGATTTAATTTATGGTAACAGTGCTGTTAGTGTTTTTGTTATAATGTGTTTTTATAGTTAAGTTGACCTAGTCAGTTTAGGAAAAGTGTTATGTGTTGATACCATGAGTGAGAAGTGTAGTGTGTTTGATGTTCTCCTACCATTTCTTTCATAATGGTTAAAATAAAACTGCCCAGTCAGGCTGGTGTGGTGACAAAACCGGACTACAATAGTCGCAACTACTGTAGTCACAGGGCGGACCACTGTTACTTCAGTGACGCCCCCGGATAACAATAGCCATAGCTACCGTAGTCAAGGGGTGGACCGATGTCACGTTGGTAACACCCCTGACTATACCAGCCATAACTACCGTAGTCAGGGGGCTGACTGTTGTTACTTCGACCTTGACCATATATAAGGCACATCCTATTATAAGGCGCACTGTCTTGACTGTTTTTGAGAAAAGTAATATCTTGTGGGTGCGCCTTGTAGTTATGAAAATACGGTATTTAAATAAGAATTTTATTGAATGAAAAAAAATGAATCGATGAATCTGAATACTTCGTCCAGTACTGTTGCTGAGTCAATATGCAGTACATCAGTATTTTACTCACCTCTGAGTCCTGCTCCTCTACTGCTACTGAATAATTTTGCTCCTTTGGTTCCTTGGAAAATTCCTGAATCAAATAATAAATACGAAACATTAATAGAGCTCTACCGGGTTAATGCCAGGGATCCAGTCCTGAATCTTGTCCTCCTTCATCCATTCATTCATCTCTGCGGTCAGGCTTACCCCATCCTGCTGTGAGGGTCCTCGGCTCTCCATGTGTGTGTCCTGGTTCTCCTCACCCTCTGCGTCTCCCCCGTCATCGCCCCCCGGCTCACCTTCAGCCCCGGCCAGGTAGGACCCTGACATGGAGGACATGGTGTCAGTGCTGATGTGGGAGTGCTGCGAGTGGGACGAGGCCATGGACATCACTGACTGGGCCAGGCTGCTGCTCACCGGGTCTGGCAGACAGACGGAGATACACATCATGGTCGGGCTCCAGGAAATTAAGGTGGGTGGCTGAATGCGTTTCCAGTTACATTGATGCAATATTAACAGAGCACCCACGCCGAGCCCTGACTCCTCCGGTCCCAACTGAATCTATAAACCTTTCAGTGTTTCCAGCTCCTCAATAGTGAAAGTATCTGTCCTAAAAGTCCCAATAAGTTACTAAATGGCATCATCACCTAATTTACATAATTGTAAATGCTGATGCAATTGTAAACAACAGTGTAGGGCAGAAGAATAACCCCCTTTTGTTCGACCTTTACATGTTTCCCCATAGTTAGTGAGTATGCAAACCAGACTTAGAGACACTAATCCATGCATTTATTTCTACCAGACTACTGTGACAGTCTTCTCACCGGAGTCTGTAAACAAGGTGTAAGACATTTGCAGTTCATCAAGAACACTGTTGCTGGGGTTCTGACTGGAACCAGGAAGTGCCAGCATATTAGTCCAGATTACAACCAGTAAGTACCACCATATTCGTCTTGACTAGAAGAAGGAAGTACCGTATCATCATATCAGTCCTAACTAGAAGAACCAAGAAGTACAACTATATCAGTCCTCAGCTCAGGTCTGTGCTCTGGCTCCCTGTCACTCAGAGAATAGACTTTAAAACAATTAGTTTCCCCAAGTTATAACAGTGAAGTACATCTGTGACATGTTGGTCCCCTATGAACTATCTGGGACCCTGAAAACCTCATGGTCAGGTCTTCTGCTAGTGCCCAGAGTCAGGACTAAATATGCTGAAGCTGTGTTTCAGTTCCATGTGAGACAGACTTCTACTGTGACCATGTTTAAGTCCAGGCTGAAAGCCACTCTCTTCAACACTGTGGATTGCCCTGTGTCTCAATTGTGCTATTGAATAAATCTGCCTTGCCAAGAGATTTTCAAGAGGATAGAAAAAAAAGTTATAGTAACTGTGCAATATTTTATATAAAAGCTTCAGCAAAAGCAAAGGAAACCCCTCTAAACAGAAGGTGCTGTCATTTGTAAACTCACAGGAGACTTAAGTTTTCTAATCTTCTCATTATCTGAACTTTCATCAGTCAGTTTCCTCTTACGGGATTAGCTGCGAAGGAGAGAAAAAACCCGATACGGTTGTTTGTTTTAATCTTGGGAACACGTAATCATCCTGTCCTTTTCACACTGTGCTAAAAAGCTGTGGTGAACATTTCCCATAAACTCTCATCTGGTCGCATTGATGTAAAAAGGCCGTGAGGTAGTACAGACTCATGACTTATTCATACTAAAGTGCTTCACGTAGGTCCTTTAACATTTTAGCTGGAGATGTAATGACGCCATTCTGTTAAAATTGAAAAACAATGTATGAAACTGAAGAAAGTCTTTGCTCTGGAAGTGAAAATAACATTTGAAGCAGTTTAACAAAAAGTGAAACAAGAGCAAGGTGAATGTGCAACAGTTGAAATGGGTATTTTATTTATAGTATGAACAAGGTTTAAATTTCTGGTCATTTTGGATGATGTGTGTGTGTACCTTCAGGTGAGGTGATGGTGGAGGACAGCGGAGTTCCTGTGCAGGATGACTGGTCGATGGCTCCAGACGAGGACAGAGTCAGGTTCTCGCTGTCTGGAGTCACACCACACTGTGAAAAAAAAATGATCACAGTGGTAAGAGATGAGCATATGATCCTGTAAAAATACACTCACACACACACATACACACATAGAAAAACACAAAGGATCTTCTCTTCTGATCACTACACACCTCCTGCTGGTCGACAGCCAGTTTGTGACGACAGGCCTCTGACTCACTGCATGACTTCTCATCCTCCTCCTCAGGAAGCACAGAGGAATTCTGGGAAAGTGACCTGAAGTGAAGAGCAAATATAGAATAGAAACAAGTCAGTTTAACCCTTAAAGACCCAAACACCAAACAGTGTAACAGTGGCCAGCAGCCAAAAGCATCTACGTACTGATCTACAATGTTTAATAAACAAGAAAGTTGGATTCTTCTGTGAAGGATCATGATAGTGTGACAATGAAAACGATCTAAATTTCCTGATGATGGTGAAATTTCATGATTTATAAACTGTTTAGATATTTTAGGCCTTTCATGGGTATTTTAATGTCTAATTAAAAAAAAAGATGAAACCTCATATACATTGATGATTTCAATCAACAGAGCAAATGATATGACAGAAATCAGCTGTTTACATTGTATGTGTAAATTCCCATTCGTCCAGGATGAAGACATCTCAAGGAAATTGAATCAGTTCAACTGGACTGAGTTTTGTCTTGAAGATGTTTTGCCCCTTATGTGGCCTCATCGGTTCATGCATAGCCTCGATATGGGACGAAACGTCTTCAAGACAAAACTCAGTCCAGTTGACTTGAATCAATTTCCTAGAGAAGCTGTTTCCATTGTTTTCTGGTCAAGCATTTAAAAACAGAAAAAGTTAAAGGTTACCCTTTGACAGATTACTCAAATTACCTCCCTGTCCTGTGCGAAACAGAGTTCTCTTCTTCTATGCTGTTGATGGGTGCGTATGTTTTAGGGCTTCAATGACCAGTCAACTAACTGACCAATGGGTGATGCAAAATTAGTTGTTAGTGACATCGTGCACTTTTGTTTATGGAACAATGTTTATTGATTGACACTGATTGCAACTATTGAGCAATTAGATGTTTGCTACACAAACTTTAGAATTGTTCTGCACTAAATTCACTTTTGGTGAGGAATAAGTATTTTATTGCTGCTGCAATATTTGTTGAATTTTGAATTGAATATCTGTGTAACAGACTTTGTTATGTATTCTAATTGTTGTGCGCCAATAGCTCGTTATAAAGGAAAGAAAATGTATTTTAGTTCCATTCATAATCTAAATCTACTAGTCATAACTTCAGCTGATGACTTCAACAGTTGCAATCCCTAGTCTTAGTTTGTCCTACAGAGCCACCTTCTGACAACAAAATGAAGCCTAAATTCTTCGTTCCACAGCAGTTTATCAAAATCAGAATACTTTATTGATCTTATGGACATGGGCTTAGGCGTAAATGTGCTTTTAGAATTTTTCCAACTTTTCAGAGGCTGTCAGTAAATTCACTGACATCTTTTACAAACACTGACAGCGACAAACAGACTAAACATGATTGTACTCACTTTGAACCACTCTTTTTGAGTTTGAGTCCTTGACTGGAGTTGGAGTGGTCCAGAGGGGAGAGGGAGCGGGCTGGCGTGGGGTGGGGCTCACTGCTGTATGGGGGCAGCGCTCCTGAGATGTGGCTAGGGCCGGAGTGGAGAGGGGGGGGCACCGAAGAGGTGGTAAGGGGGCCGTTCAACGCCTCCAGGAGAGAGACAGCCTCGTAACCCGGAGGGATGTGCTCTGACGCCTGCAGAGAAGGAGAAACCGAGGATGGTGAGTCTACAGTGTATGTGATGGTATTTATTCTCTGTGAGCCATCGGTCTTACCGAGTGTTCCTCTGAGTCGGACGTCTGGGAGGTGATGACGGGATTAAAGCTTGTAGGCGACAGAGGACTGAGTTTTTTCCTCATGGCTCGGATCTGCAGCAGGGCGCGGAATGCTGCACAGGATATAAGATAATAAATATGTACAAAATGCAATCAATTTAATAGCTGCTAAATACTTTACTGAAAACTAACTACGACTTGAAAAAGATAGTTTTTTATCATCAATTTGTAATTCTTTGTCTACAAACTCTTCACATGTTTAAGTTCTAAAATCTTTTGTCTTTCTAAATTTATCAATTAAAAAATTTTGTGGCAATTTAATGGCTCAGTTTTTTTGAGTTCAGGTACCTTGTCTGGGTTAATATAATATAATTCTGTTTGCATCTCATCCTGTATGTACATAACTATATTTGAAAACTTGTTATAATGCAGACAGATATGCAAATGTGTTCCTCCATATTAACAGCTAAGAAATCTGAGAGGATTTTGCTTCTAGAGGTGGAAATCAATATGTCAGATACCTTTGCGTCTCAACACAGGTGATTTGAGGTGACTCGGCCAGAACTAAGGGGCTTTATTTTCGCTGGGCTCAGACTGAGAGGTATAGAGATCCTAGCTGGTTAGGAAGTTAACTCAGACAACTCAGAGTGATTCATTGTTGAAGCAATTGATGTGGAAAATAAAATCAGTTTACAAAGTTTTTCTGTCACTAGATTGAAGTAGACTGACGTTGACTACAATATAACTGTATTTCTTACTGTTCTGCTTCTTGCATGTGTTCCAACATTGTATCACATCATCTGGTGATGGTCATCTACATAAAACATTCCTTCCTCACAGAAGCAGCTGATTCCTTAAAGAGTACCACAAAATGCATCATGGGATATATGCCAGTCTAGTTCACATGGCTCGCCAACCAGCGCATCCTTAGTTTAAACTAGGAAAGGAGAGCAGAAATTCCATCCGACCTTGGTTTGTACAAACTTTACATGGAACAGAACTTGGGTTTTGACTGATGATGTTTCATGAGATCACGAGAACAAAAGAACAAAC
>JAPTHA010000012.1:2424391-2437828 GCA_029814585.1 Gymnapogon annona | reverse complement strand
TTACCGGCCCATTTCAGACCATATTTGACTGAATTTAGGCCCTGAACTAAAATGAGTTTGACACCCATGGCTTAAATGACCTTTTATTGCTATAGATATATGCATATGTACTGTGTGTGTGTGTGCGTATATATTTATATCTATAGATATATATATACAGCTGGTCCTCAGGTTACGTCCGAGTTCCGTTCCTACGTTGGCGATGTAACCTGAATTTCGCCGTAAGTCGAAATTAACCCTTTAATAACCCCCAATAACCCCTAAATGTCTGAATAAATAGCCAAACTGTACACATTTTATACTTTTTATTAATTCAATGAAATAAAATAAAAAATAAGATGCTGTTGGCAGCTGTGGCTCAGGTGGTAGAGCAGGTCGTCTGGTAAACAAAGGGTTGGCGGTTCGATTCCCGCTCTCTTTTTTGTGTCCTTGTGTCCCCTGTATGAATGATGATGACTTGGCAACTTGTCCAGGGTCCCCCCCCCCCTGCCTGGGATAGGCTCCAGTGACCCCCGCAACCCTGCAAAGGATAAAGCGGGTTGGAAGATGAATGAATGAATAAGATGCTGTATTGTACTTGCTATCAGGGGAGGGGAGGCTGTGAGAGCAAGTAGACGTTGAAGGTACTTGGAGATGTCCGTCTGGAAGGAGATGCCCATCTGGAAGTCTTCCTCTTTCCTCTCATGGTAGCACTATACACTCTCGTGATCACTGTAGAATTCGTATGGGCTGAATCCTTCACAAGGTCTAAAATACACTGTGTGTCCTTAATAATGGTTGACACAGTCGTCCGACTGAAGCCTAAGGCTTTACCAACGTTCATCGGTGTCTCACCTTTTTCCGACCGTTTTATGATGTCCAGCTTCGTTTCCATCGTAATGGTTTTCCTCTTGGCTGGACCAGCATCGCTAGGAGATCTTGCTTTCTTTTTTGGGGCCATGGTGTGAAAAAGGAGGGTGACAAAGCTGAGTATACCGATGATTACGGAACACAAACACAGATGCTACGTACGCTACACAGCAACAGTATGGGGCTGGACACAAAATGGCGGGCGCCGCAAAGTACGACCTGGGCGACGTAAAGTCGAAATGACGTAAGTCGAGTCCGCCATAACCCAAGGACCACCTGTATAGATATACCGCTATTATTTATTATTCTAAATGGCTTGATCACGTCTTGATCATGATCATCATCATCTTGAGCTTGATCATCTCTGTTTTGACCTGAACAAATGCTGCTTTAGTTCACATGCCACCACCATCCTACAAATAATAATTTTAACGTAGTGACCTGAGCTCAGTGGCATCTGTAGAATACATGTCCATGTTTCAGATGAGGTTCAGCGAGGGTTAGAACTGCTGGAGCTTTTTCTGTCTCCTTACACTCCTTTATCTATCTCAGTCTGCACCCCACCCCACCCCCCAGCTCCCTCAACATTAGTCCTCACACACACTAATGCAAACACAAAATAGCTATTGGTTGCCATGACAGCACCCCCACCACCCTCTCCCCTCTCTTCTCCCTCTCCTCGGCCTCAGGGATTGTGTGTTAGATGGAGACTAAATTAGCCAGCTCCCAGCTTCTAATGTCTCAGACATGGGGAGGGGATGCTAGTGGGTAGCTCAGGTCACAGCTTCACCAAACCAAAGACAAACATTAACGAGCCCTTCAGTCCAAACATAGATTGACTGTCATGGTATTCGCTGGTGGAATGGAACGGAATACCTTGACTCAAGTCCTGTACTTATACATATTCATTTGATACTTCTTTCTTAATTCATTGTTTTCCGACACGTCGAGTGGAAAATGTCGTTTTTGCTAGTACAGTTCCCCTTGGTCAAGAGGTAAATGCCAAACCAAACAGAAGAATATGAAAAGACAATGTAAACCAACCAATCAGTAACTACCCTCAGTAACTCGTCCATTGTGTGTGTGTGTTTGTTTGTTTGTTTGTTTGTTTGTTTGTTTGTTTGTTTGTTTGTTTGTTTGTTGGGTCACTGTAGCCGGTTCCCAAGCCCAGATAAAGGAGGAATTGGAACATTACACGCAACCACAATAGACACAGTAGAGTTCATCTGGAGTTCTGAATATTTTTGGGGTGTTTTTCTTCTCACTGTGCTACTCAACACAATGTTATTCTTCTGTCCTAAATCGTTCATTGCAATTACGTGAACATTTACAATTATATAAATCAGCCGATTGCGTCATTGAGCAACTTCTATTGACCTTTAGGACAGACAATGTATACTTTCACTACTAAGGAGTTGGAAACACTGTATTTTACTTCCTTCCTGTCATTTCTTTTTCTCACCTCACAGCAAAGCCTGTTACGGCAGCAGGAGCGTATTGAGGAGCGAGTGCAGGAGATTGAAGAACAGCTCTGTAAACTAGACTCTGACAAGTGTGTAGTTGAGGTACAGTATATTGCTCGTTCCTCGTAGCACCAGCTGTAAACCTACAACTGCTTTGTAAACCCTCTGACAAGTGTGTTTTTGCTGGTTTTGTGCAGGACAGGGTATGTGAGCTTAAAGAAGAGGTCCGTCTGCAGTACCAGCGGATGCATCAGCTTCTGGAGGAAGATCTGGGTCGGACACTGGAGGCCGTGGACCGGGCCCAATCACGGTTCTGCCAGGAAAACGCCACCCAGGTTTTGGCTCTGGGAGAGCAGCGTCATGAAGCGCAAAAGCTGCTGAGCTCTATCCACACGGCGTTTAGTAAAGCCGAAGAACTGAGCTTCATGAAGAACACCAAGCCCGTTAAAATCCTCACAGACAGGTCAGATATGATTCTGAACAGAGTAAAGGCATCACAGTAATTTACAATCTCTTCAGCTGTTTTAATATTTCACTGAAACCAAAGTTTTGAATAACTTCTTGGCACGTGACTGTTTGGACACAAGTAAAAGACATCGGATTTGAGTTGTTTTTTAACCCTCAAAAGTCTTTCGCCGCTGATTTGTTGTAAATGAGTATAACATTATCCTCTGCATTTTGTATTTTTCATTCAAAATCATATATTCTTTAGTTTACTGAACATGTAGATGTTCATATCAAAGTCGTCGTCTTTGTCAGTTTTACCATATGTGCTTCACATACAGAAAACTGAAATTACTAATGTCTAAGCCCCATGATGTCACAAGGAAAATAGTCAAAATATATCGAAATAGTAAATACTGACAATGGAATATAAAATAAGCAGCTGTAGTTAGAGTGAATTGGATAAAGCAGTAAAGGGGCAGATGAATTGCAAGTGCAAGTGACAAGATGCATTTTAAAGTGAGAATTCAATGTAGTTGGTCACATGAGCTCGGCGTAAATTCAGAATATATCAGATCAAATCAGAAAAATTTATCATTAACTGAACATAAATCCAGTGTGTCCATTCACTGTCATTGATTCAACTCCATGGGTTTTAATGGTGAATCAATGACATTGTTTCCATGGTAACTGCGTAGCCTCTGAAAGTCCAAATGGGTCATTTCTGTTGACCATGAAAATATGGATAGCTGTATTTATACCAACTACTGAAATGTATTGATAGGATTAGTGGATCAACATGATTATATAGGTTACATCAGTAGCTGGTTTTGGTCAATGATGGATATTTGGGTCTTTTAGGGTTAAAAATAGAAAATGTGAATAAAACAACCAAAAACAAACATCTGGTAGTACTCGGAAACCTTAAGAAAAATTATTTTTTCTGTATTTGTTTGAAAAATACTGACATGCTCAGTAAGTAACTGATATGAATAGATAACTAATTGGAGGACAGGACAAGGAACTGGCTCAAATAATAGCTTTTATGCTTTGAATGTACTCTGTTGCATCAAAGGTATGAACTAAAGAGCCAAGAGTTATTTCTGACACCCAAAAGGCAACATTATGGCTCAGCTCATACATACTGATGGCATATAATGGAAACAGTGGTTTTACTTCTGGTTTGTTTCTGCCTGTCTTTCACCATTTAATTTTATGCTGTACTAGTTTAAAAATCATATCTTTAATAATGAAATGTAAATGAACTATCTGCTATTTACATTACTTGTTCTGTACATATTTACATATTAGTTGGTATTGAAATGATATGGGGGGGTGTGACTAGAGGAAACAGGACAAGCTTTTTTTTTTTTAATTCATTTTCGAAGGTTCTTAGCAGGATAAAATCTAAGTATGTAAACACAACCCTGCACAAACGACAGCATTGCCTGTAATTCAGTGCTCATGTTGAATTCACAGCTGATGGTAGTGTTGGCTGGTGTTTTGTTCTAAACTATAACACGCTTGGCAGCATCTCCAAGTGCTTTGGCTTTAGTAGGTCTGAATATACTAGAAGTTGGGCATATTTTAAAAAAAATAGTGTGGACACTGTCACATTAAAGGCACTGCACTTAGCTAGTAAAGAACACACACAACAAATACAAGTTCCAAGACAGCTGATGGAAAGGTTGATGGAAATACTGACTTTCAGGCTTTATTCCAGAGTTTATTTTTCTGGTAATGTGCAGGTGGTGCTTCCAGGCAGACATCTTATCTTGAATTGTGCATATCTCTTGGCATTTGTTGCAGGTCTCAGGCATGTGTAGGCAGCAATCTCCCTCCTCATAAAGTGGGGAATCTAAACTCAAAGTTATTCCTCTCTGAAATTTCCAAAAGAGAGAAGAGCTTGAGGAGAACACTGGAGGGTAAGACCTCAGATACTACAGTATATGATAGTATATGTATATTGTATATATGACTGCTATGAGTGTGTTGAGTGTCTTTTGTCTCCCCTTGGCTCACCCCTCTTTTCTTTTCTGTGCTCTCAGCTCCCCTCACCCCTCCCTCGATCTTCCTGCAGTCTGTTCCTGCGTATCCCAGTGGTCAGAGCTCCAGCGCCGGAGCAGAGAAACGGAAACATTCCACTGCTTTCCCAGAGGGAAACGGGAGCGTCAGCAAAAATGCTGCGCCAGGTTTCAAAGACTCCTCCTCGTCCTCGTCATCTTCTTCCTCATCTTTAGCAAAACAGCCCTACCTGGGCTCCAGCTCTGGCTCTGGAGAAGGTCAATCCTCCAATCAGCAACCTCTTGGCCCATGTGGCCCACCTCACATCAGTGAGAGCGGCGGTACAGGAAGTGGGAGTGGCTCTTTGACCAATCATCATTCGGGGTCTGTGTTCGGCTCCTCGCACTTTCCTCCCGGAGGCAGCAGCTCCTCCCACTCCTCCCAGCAGGCCGTGTTGCCACAGTATGGCGGCCGCAAGATCCTGGTGTGTACAATGGATAATTGCTATTGCTCTGGGGTTCCCTCTGTGTCGGGGCATCGTAGCCATCCTCCGTACCCCCGATCAGGCTCTTTCCCATGGGTCAGCGCCCAAGACTACCCCCCTCCCCCAGGCCTGGCCTCTGGGGGTCCGTCCATGCAGGGTTTGGCAGTGAGGGACTGGATAGACGCCTCACAGACGCATAGACATGCAGATTTCTATGGGTTGTACGGACAGCCGTCAACAAAGCACTATGTCACCAGTTAACATAGTGTAGAACACACACACACGCACACTTGGACAAAAGTGTAGAAGTACAAGAAGGAATGAAGTCACCATTACTGCGTTGTCATCTCTTACAATATTCACCCATTTGAATGCAATCTTTTCTTATTGTATGACATTCCACTTCTACCTTCTCTGTAATGTTTCCCCACACAGTAATGCCTCCTCCATTTCTCAGTGGCTCCAACAGCCAGCTTTGTCCTGAACCCAAAATAAATAAGCACTTACTTTATGAAGAGTACCAGCTCTGTCTGAGACCTTAGACTACAGTGGGGTTTTGTTAATAGCAGTCAATTTCTATTTCTAATAATCTCATAGCTACTTAATCTAGCATGTCGAATCACACCAAACACCAGAGAAGTTCACCAAGTCTGAAATTCTCAGTCAAAATTGACAACTATAACCTCAGTTTGGCCAATGACACCTACTGCCAATCCCACCAGTTTTTGAACTTGTTTACATTGTGTTCACTTTGTTTTTTGCTAGATATTAGCATGCTAACGGCTGGCTGACTAAACTGCTACAATCATTTCACTTTCACAGTTACTTGGAGACATACAACACGGGCCACAAACATAAAGGTGCTTTCGCACCGATTTCTGTTCTGGCCTTACAGATTTATTATTACTCCTCTCCATTGCTGACCCCAAAAAAAAAGGTCTTTGATTTAATCCAAAGAGGTAGTCCAGATAACGGTGAACCCTGGTTGTTCATTTGTAGCATGAAATCGCAGCAAGTTAATTAGTGAAAACAAACAGCATGGCAGTTGAGAAAAGAAAAAACAACCTATTGACGTCAGATGCTGTTAATGACAACGGAATGTATCAGTCCACCACTAAAGTCACAGCATAAAGGCAAACTGTACCCAATATATACAGGATGACAAAACCTAGATTTGGTTCAGAATTTAAGGTTTGAAACTGCCCTGAAGCAACTATGTAGCATATTGAACTAGTAATATTAGCACAACTGAATCAGTGCTGCTGAGGATTCAATTGGTCAGCACTGATCAGAGGAAAGACCTCTGATGTCAAAATGGCTGACAAAATGTGAAAAAATCTGCTGATGTTGACATACGAGTAAATCCCTAAACAGCTGTTAGCTTAAAAGCATGAGTGGACTCAGAGAGTCCAAAAGTTCTCAGACAAATATTCTAAAAATGTTATCAAAATGACTGAATAGTTTTTCTATATGATCTCCATTCGAGTCCAGATGCTTTTGTGCTCTATTGCCACTTTTACACAGATCTCACGGAAAAGGTCAGATGGTGACCCTACCTTTTTTCCCCAGAATTGACTGATTTCCAGTCAAGCCACAGGATTAAGAGTTCGGCTTTTACACAGTAAACCTGTGTTACAGAATAAAAGTGGCAGTGATGCAGTGTATGTATAACTTCTCAGAACTACCACACCTAAATGTGAGCATGGATATAGTCCTCCATCTGATGTGAGAACAACTGTGGACCTCTGTGTCATATTGATGTTTGTTTACTGTACACAGCACGCGCTCATTTTTAAATTCCCTGGTCGCGGGGGTCCCACATGTGATACATCATCCAAACATCACACAAGAGGTGTTCTTTTTACACAGCTTTCTGTAATAATGACTGCACCATTACCAGGACCTTCAGAGGAGTTACAATGGTGGGAGCAAATAGTCCACCATTTAATTTACAGACGTTTTTCCAGAACAAAGGCAAAATGTTCTTGTAACAGAAGCGCTGTATAAATGGGTGTTGTTAAGAGGCTTGTTTCCATTGTTTGATTCCTAGTTTGTAGAAGCTTTGACATTTGTCTGAGAACTTGTTGGACGTTCTGAGGCTCTGTTGTGAATGTTTAAACATTTTCTATAACACCGATTCAGTAGTTTAGTCAATGACAGTGGATGGACACACTTGGTTACAGTTAATGGTATTTTGTCAAAAGTCACTTATTGTTCCTGGTTTGATTTAATTTATTAACCTTACTCTGAGCTTTAAGAACGTGATCAGTAAATAAAATTAAGTAGAGCAGAATACACTGAAAAATGCACCACGCTGTGCATAAAATGTTACAACAAATGATAAATTACTTGGGAAAGACAAAAAGTAAGTTGGGACTTGTAACAAAAAATAGTATTGAGTCTTTAAGGGTTAAATTCCCACCTGAGGACCATCCAGGCCTGACCCTCCTTGACTACTGAGATTGACTGGATTTAGAGTGCTACGGCTGTAAATGTAAGTCATGGGTGTTTGTAAACAGTGTGCAATTGTAATTACTGTCTCTGGCTGGTGACTCTGGCAAGTCACAGGAAACAGTCAAACCAAAGATGGTGGTCAGGGCTTCCAGAAAACACCTGAACAAAATATACTGGAGGTGGACAGTACAGATTTGTGTGATGTCATCTAGTCTGTGGAATTGTTGAATCCTTCACTGAGTCACTAGAGTGTTTAGGTTGACTAGACATCTGTTAAATGTCACATTCTGAGATATAGACTCAGCTGTTGAGGCGCACAGAGAATACAAACACCAACTCCACACAGATGGCCTGTGAGCTGATGGTGGGAAACATTTCCCATTCGCCAGTGAAATGAAAGTCAAGTGTCATTGTATGTTAGTAACTCTTTCAGAAAAGAGTTAAGTCTATGGGAAGTGACTTGGCTCATGCTTCCCCACAAAAAAACTCAAATGTGTGTTACACAATGGTTGTCTGCACAGAAAACGAAACCAAGTTCTTTACTGAAACCACCACGGCCGTTCTGAGTGAAACTACTTGATCCGGTGTGCATTGTAACCTACATAACCTTCTGATGACATGACACAGCGTGGTTTCAAACCTTTGCAATTCAGTTTCTGTCCTTTTTTTGGTCACTTTTGTGACTTTTGCTGACCTGATCATTTCCAGCGCAGTAATGGTGTCTGTTAGATGTGGATCACTGGGTTTGCCGATAGAGACAAGATACCAAATGGCACACATTTACTGACTTCAATAACTGGAAGAAACACAAAAATACGCGCTGATTATGCTGTTAGTACCACACACTCATGAAAGTATAATGCATATAACAACACACATTTTCGGGGGCAGGGTTTAATCTTTGTCTTTTTGTTTTCTTAATTTCCTTCTTTGGATTTTATTTGTTGTTT
The DNA here is from genome assembly GCA_029814585.1 of Gymnapogon annona. Taxonomy (NCBI): domain Eukaryota; kingdom Metazoa; phylum Chordata; class Actinopteri; order Kurtiformes; family Apogonidae; genus Gymnapogon; species Gymnapogon annona. The sequence continues at coordinate 2,429,180 of JAPTHA010000012.1, read as the reverse complement.
TTTGGTCAGTGTTTCATGTAGTGTATTTAAATGCATATATAGCTCTCTGGCACGGCTCGGCTCAGCATTTAACACAGACGAGTCGGAAGCAAACACTGGGGCTGAAGAGGAGGACACAACATGGTGTTTTATGTATAGACAGGAGGAACTCAAATGTCCAATCTGTTGGAGGGGAATGGAGCAGTGACGACCTTCCCTTCTAGTGTGAGATGTTTCCTCGACGTACACCCCTTCTAGTCTTACAGAGGTTGAATGCCTTATGTTATCAGCAACATGTTTTGTGCCCGGGCCAAGTTAGTTGAATAGATCCTTTTTAACGCAGACTCTGGTCCCTATCTGTCCTTTGATTTCTTTTGTCATGACACTTCCTTCCTTTCTTTGCTGGATGGCTTGAACACAAACGCTCTTCCATGTTCCCTGTTTTGAGGAACACCCACAATGTGGACGCCTTGTTCTGCCTGAGGGACAACATCAGAGCTGAGCGTCTGAGTCCGAGAGGCTGCTTGATCCTGGCTTCTGGGTTTTTTTTCTTTTTCTTTTTTTTTTTTGGTCCCCTTCCAGGAGCAGGAATCCCAATCCCCCGCACTTCCTGCTGCCAAGGCTTCCCACCGGACAGAAAGGCCTGTTCTGGCAGGAGACTGTTTTCCATTTGACTTTCTTATTATTTGGTCCATGTGTAGGATTCACTCTGGAGAGACTGTAAAGAAACCAATCAAGCATCTGGAGGATCTGACGATGCTGTAATTGTACTTCCTGCAGGGCAAAGATGTCACTTCCTCTCACTAAGCACACAAGCTCTTCTTGGCTTCCTGTTTGCAGCTGTAAGCATGCAGGGAAGAGTTTTTTTAAGCACTCAAAAGTAGAACAATGGGGTTAAAAAAATTTAACTGTATGCAGTTTTCAAAGTGATGATGGAGGGGTGGGAAGATTTTTTTTTTGTTTTTCATGAACTTTTTGTAAAAGACTGGACTGCTAGTTGTGATCAATGGTCATCATCCTAAAGAAGATATTATGACAATTGACAGGAGAAAAAAAAAACAAAAGTATCTTTTTTTGTAAATATTTTGTGAAATGGAAAAACTACAGACGTGATTTGGAGGAGGGTCCAAATAAACCAATTAAAAAAGCTCTGACTCTGTTTATCTCACACACTGCATGATCCCAGTCTCTTGTCTTTTTTCCCCTCCTGTTTTGTGCATCCATTTCTGAACCGTCATCTGCTTCTGCTCCAGATGTGTCACTACAGTCAACTGGACTTGCTCATACTTGGTCACATGGTGTCATGGTCGTCTTGTGCTTTTTAATGTTATGAAGTTTGTATTTGTTTTTGTGCTCATAATTTGCATTGTGTACATGTTAGGTTGGTTTAGTGATTGGTTGGTTTAGTTCAGTGATTTGCTGATTGGTTGGTTCAGTGCTTCTGAATTATTTTCTGCTATGACCCCCCTCCCAGGAAGAAGATAGCATTTGTTTCCATGACCCCCCTCCCAGGAAGAAGATAGGTTTTGTTTCCATTCGGTTCATGAGTATTTTTTTGTTTCTGTTCAGTTTATTTGTGCTGAAGTTCAGTTTCATGACTATGACCAGTTTCCCATTAAATCTAAAGACAAACTGCTTTTGAGATTCTAGGTGTAGAAATGAAAGATACTGATTTTAAAATGAATGCAGCCAAGTACAAATACCCGAAAACTACAGATTCAATATGCAGAAATTCCGCAATTAACTTTTAGCATATTGTAATAGAAATGGTAGAAAAGTATCACATCCGGTTGCTTATAGGTGTGTAAGTACAGATGACTGGTAGGATTTGGTCATAAGGGAGTCTACTGTTCCACTCTCACATGCAGGCAACATGACAACTCCCATAATCATGATTTCTTTTGGCTTTGGTCATACCATCTATCTTGCACCTCTGACAAAATTGTCTCTTTGTTTTGCTAATCTTTGTGTGGACACTCATTAACATCACACATTCCCTTTCTTTTGTCGCTGTAACTATGGCAACTGAAGGCCCGACCCCCAACTCTGACCTAAACTCTGACCTGAACCCTGAAAACAAGCCTCGACTCACACATTCAAGAATTTGAGGTGCAGGGAGACATAATGGATACGAATCTAGATACAACAAAGGGATGTTAAATGACTAAAGTGCAGATAAAGCCGACTGAAGAAGGGAAACAATCTTAACTGCTGTGGTATCACACAAGGTTGTGTGCAGTGGCACTGTTGAGATAAAGTCCCATTTTGTGCCTATTTAGACTTATTTTGAGCCCATACGTCTTGTAACCAACCACTGGCTGTCAGCTGGATTCAAATCAGAGCTGAAATGATTAATTGACTCGATTAGGAAAAACAATTCAATTGTAATTGTCCTGTTTCCTTAATTTCACTGATGTTTAACATTTGTTCTACTATTGTGCTTCACACGGACGCTTATTGTGGCGCACACGATGTCAGGATCAACACAAATATGTGTCGTAGATAGAAGAGACGAGGAAGAAAGGCAAAGCGTCTATATGTTGACTTGTGGAACCATCACATCTTAAATTTTGAAGCTTTGAAACAATTGCTCCAAATATTTGTATTTTTTTCAGTTAAATGTTTACTTCCATGTTCAGTCGGTTGGATCCAAATGTGTCGAAGACTAGTGACATTAAGTGTAACGGTCACTACACCTGTTTACTTTATATACACAGCAACATATCCAATTGGTAAACCATGATGATGATGATGAAGTTCCTTTCAGACATTTAACATGATTTATGAGACACCTACCTACATAAAATCTGCATTCTTCTCATTGTCAGTCAATGAGGAACCCAAAGCCGCAAGAAATACAGCATGATATTTACATGAAAAAAATGTGGTTAAGTCGACGTGGTTAAGCAATACATAAAGCATATTTATTTTGAGAAAAAACAGTAAATCGAGGTGGTTAAAATATCACTAAAACAAAGTCTGTTGTGTGATTTGGCCACAAGAGAGCGCCGTTGTTCACTTTTTGTTTCGTTGTTCGGTACAATCAATATCTGCTGTTATGTTACATCAAGTAGAGAACAGGCAGAAAGAAAATATTATATTGAGGACAGCTTCATAAATCATACTAATGGAATAAAGATTTCTCCATTTATTTCTGAATTTGGAGGAAGAGAAGACAATTGGATGTACTTTGTCTGGTAGAAAATAAAACTGCAATTTTAGTTTGTGTTTAAGTGTCTATCTGTTCTCTTTCAGTATTTATTCTTTATTCTATTCTTTGACAAACACAACACGAAGTGCCTGTCCCATATTTGACGTTACAAATAATAATCAGTAGATGGCAGCATCCTGTGTGTGTAGCGTCTCCTTAAGGTAATGGGACCGGAAGACTGCCACTGTGCACTGACTCACCACCAAGAAACAACAACAAACCACGAAAATGTCTGAAAATCTTGAACAAACATTTCCAGAGTAGAGATAGCCCATGTTTGAACCCTCAGATATGTAATTTTTAAGTGAATAATGAGTGTTAAAACAGAAGAGTCGCAGTTAGTCCGTTTTAGTCCAAACAGTGTCCATGTGTGTTCAGGAGCAGCTCACCACGGTACTAAAGCTAAGGTGGCTAAAGCTAACACCTGGAGATAAATACGTGTCTGCACTGGTCTACTACATTAAAGTATTAAACCAATCATACTGGAGGCGATTCTGTCCAGTACTAAAGGATTGTGTTGTTGTTTTATACCGGGATTATATAATACTGCTCCTCTTATGTAAATGGTCTTTTTGTCTCCTGAATTTGCCTCTAAATGTGTCAGTTTGTGTTTCTAACTACATCAGTAATGTATCACATCATGAGTGTGTAGAACAGGCCATTTGAAAGATGTACAGATACACTGTATATGCAGAAACCTCTGGCTCAATCCCATTCATTCTGTGTAATTTATTTTACTATTCTAACTTATGTTCCCGTGTACATATACAATGTGTTTTGTTTCATCCAGGTGTAGTCAGTGAATGCACCACCATATGGACAGTGATGGAGATCAGCGGTAGAAAAGCTGACTGGGAACCTATCATATAACGGTTCAGTTGTTAAAGGGATGAGATCCAAAAGTGACATGTCATTGTCTGCTGGTTTTGTCCTCTACACTCATGTTAAAGCTGGTTTATTTGTGTTGGTTTTGTCCCCTACATTCACATTAAAGCTGGTTTATTTGTGTTGGTTCTGGTCCTCTACGCTCATGTTAAAATTGGTTTATTTGTCTTGGTTCTGGTCCTCTACACTAATGGTCCCCCAGCCCCCAGGGTTGGAGACCCCCAGGGTTAGTCTCCTTTCTGTACCTACATGACCCACTTTCATAGACTTGCTCGGAAATAGTTGAATTTTTGCTTCCAAGAGGCTCTATCTTACGATACCATATATCAACGTTCAACAACTAAACCTCAAGGTGTTGCTACAGTAGCAGCTGAACTCACCCCCATTTGACATCACCTTGCACCAGTAATATTCAAAATACAAAATCACATCAAACCTTTGATACAATTTTATTCACTTCCAATCATCTCCACATAATTACGCATTTTTCTGAAATACACAACTATGTTAGACTTAGACCCAAAATGGGCAAAACAAATATGATACCAGAACATGTCCTTACACTGAATATGTTAACATTTCTGGACATCCAAATAATTTTAATACAGGATCCACATACAGACCAATTTGATCTCAAGTGGGTCAGATCAGGAATATCCTTTTAGAGAGAGAGAGAGAGAGAGAGAGAGAGAGAGAGAGAGAGAGAGAGAGAGA
>JAPTHA010000012.1:2385842-2403434 GCA_029814585.1 Gymnapogon annona | reverse complement strand
ATTGTGATTTACTCTTATTTTTCATCATATTTGCAGTATTTCTCTGTGTGTGTCTTGTCTTATATGTGCTGCTGTAAACTGAAATTTCCCCGTTAGGGACTAATAAAGGGATCTAATCTAATCTAATTTAATTAGCAGTAACAATATAACATTGAACTACTGTTTGAAGACGGTATGGATGTAGGTAACACATCTGGACATTACAAAATAACCTCTAGAGAATATGCTAGTTTTCAAAATAAAACATTGTTCGGTATTCTTTCTGTGAGGCCTGCTGCCAATTGACCCACGGACTGGTAAAGATCTGTGGACCAGGAGTTGGGGACCACTGATTTACAGGACTATAGGTTAAATGGATCCACACTGCTGGCTTGAATTGGAGCAGCATCAGTGTAAAACATCTCAGTTGCAGACTTCCTCTTCCTTCCACAGTAAATTTGTAAATCCAACTTCTGTAAGATCAGCACTATCTCTACAACCCTGACAGCCTGATGTCATCACTAGCACTAAATAAGTTCACCTCCCTTTGACACAATCAAACCTTCATTCTGCAAAATAAACCCATTCTCTTTTCTACAAGACACACCTCCACAGTTCACTTGGTAACATTATTATTATTATTTCTTTAATGAAATTATTCCAATAGAAGTATTTTATATATATTTATATATACTTTTTGCTCTATCGAAAATTATTGTATTTATTTATTTTTTAATTTCCTATATTTTCATTATTTTCATGAAAAAATAAAAAATGTTCGAGCCTAAAAAGGGAAAACCCAATACGCACAGGTAAATGATGTGATGAAATGATTTGGGTTGGTAAACCTAATATGTCTGCATGTGGTACGTTAGCAGTACACAACTGGCTCTGTGTGGCGGTTTAGAAATATACGTACGTGTTGTATTTCCATTGATATTTTACATCAAAGCGTGTGGGAAATGGTAATGCAGTCTAGGGATTGTTGATAACAATGTGGGGGAGGTTCGTAAAGGGTTAATATAAACATAATTAATACAATAACTATCTCGCCTACACCTCGCGATTTTTCCCTTCTCGTGAGTGGCCTTGGAACATAACTACCATAATAGGACAGGGATAATTGTGTGTGTGTATATATATATAGACGTACAAATAAAATACAAATAATGAAATAAGTAAAATAAAAAAAAACGCTTTTACGCTTTATGTATGTTATTTTGTATTTTGATTCACGACATAGAAACAAATGCATTTAGTATTTTTATGTCACGGTCTCAGCTGTGAATTATTTTTAAATTAAAGGTATAATAAAAAAGCATGATGCCGAGTTTCTATTTCGTGATCCTCGTTATTTGAGGTACATTGCCATACTTTAATTATCGCGTATATGGATCGGATATTTGGGGTGAACTTAATGAGTAAAACAGTTCGTTATGAACAAAGCCCTGTCTCTGATTATTACCACGATTTTCTTCCGTAAAGCCCCCAAGGTGCCGTGAACGCATCGTAGGAGTACCCCCCTATCAGCGGCTCTGGTTCGCTCGGTAGTTTACGGAAAAGCCGAATGGTTTCCGGCAGTTGACTACGTAGGGTGCCGCCCCGACTTGTGATTGGAGCACGGTATGCCACGTGCACATTTCATTACTATGCCACAGGACCTTATTTGATAGCCTGTCAGGCAGGGCGGCAGAGGAATCTTAAAAAGGTAAGTATTAATTGTTGTTCGAATCACAGTTGCATGCGTCGACGCCGGTGTGTTGGTTCGGGTCTGGGGGGGTTAGCTCTGTGGTCTGGGGGTGCTGCCTGACTGCAGACTACTGCAGTAATTCGAGAAGTGGGTTGCATCAGGCTCTACGTCTGTCCCAACACATGTTCCAATTGTTTGGGAATAAAAATTGTTCACATGGTCCAACTATGGCCGCAGTTCAGATGATCGTGTTTTGTGCTCGGTCTGACCCGGTTCCCTCCTGTCGGTGCGAGTCATTCACAAGTGTATGTACAGCTGAGCCAGGGGTCGGTGACCCCAGCCATGCAGATCCTGTGAGTCAAGCAACGTACTGTTGAGGCAAACCCCCAGGTTCCCAGCTACACTCATGGATCACATGCTAAAGCTATACAGTGGCGTCAAACATACGTTCCGCGGGCCAAAAGTGAGCCGTCAGGTGGCCCAATCTGGCCGTGGAATGAATTTGTGAAATGCGATGCGGTAGTTAGTCCTTTAATGTTACGAAGGGAGAAATTTCTTTGGCACACCAGCAAAACAGCCAACACGTACATGCGCACAAATATGAACCACAGTAGTAAACAAAGGAACATGCATAGAATAAAAAGATACATAAATATGCAAGTACACCTAAAAATAATATACACATAAACCTACATAATATACAAAAATCTACACATTCACACACACATATGTATATAATTCCAAATTAGGATCAAATGTGTCAATCATGTCACATATGCACTGATACAATCTCAAGTGGTTCAGACCTGTAAAGTAATATACTAACCCATAAGTACTTTTGGTCACTGGTCAGACCACTGACCAAAAGTGTCCACTGAAACAAAGTGTTGAATATCCGTTGATCCACCGGTCCTATCAATACACGTCCCCATTTCTTCAGTTTTCAATTCTTCTGGTACAACAACTTTTGAATGAGTTTTTGCAAGCATGACTGTGACATCCTTGGAGGATGCTCGGTGCTTCTTCATTCTTCCACCCCTACCCGGTCCCTCAGGTCAGCTGAGGTGCTTAAGTGAAGTGAAAGCTCTGAGAGGACCGAGCCTTCTCTGTTGTTGCTCCAAAGCCATGGAACAAGTTACTGTACCTCAGCAACTCAGACAGGTCCCTTCACTGTCCATTTTTAAAACTCGTCTTAAAACTAATTTTTACTCATTGGCCTCCATCCAACACGAGACATTTATTTTCTTCATTCATTCATCATCCAAGCCGCTGAATCCTTTGCAGGGTCGTGGGGGTCGCTGGAGCCTATCCCAGCCACATAGGGCGAATGCAGGGTCATCATGGGCAAGGTGGGTGAAGTGTCTTGCCTCATGATCAGGAGAGAGCGGGAATCGAACCGCTCTACCACCTGAGCCACGGCCTTATTGAAATTGATCTTAGCAAGTTAGCAAGTCTTAGCAAGTTTTACTAAGTATTATTGATATTAGGACTGTTGTTTTGTTTGCCTTGTGTGATGTTTCTGATTGTTTTTATAGTTGTTTTCTATTAGTCTAATGTACAACACTTTTTTTTCAGCTGTAGTTGGTTTTAAAGTGCTCTATGAATTAAGTTGATATGATATAGAGAGCTCTTTATTGTCACTGTAACAGGTACAATGGAATTCAAAACAAAATTCTTCATGACCAAAGAAATGAATACCAATTTTTTCACTGAATAAGGCATCAATTCATAAGATAATATCACAGGTGATGACAAATCATGTATGAAAGGTTAAATGGAAACAAAAGATGTACAGGTGGTCCTCAGGTTATGTCCAAGTTCCGTTCCTACGTCGGCGATGTAACCCGAATTTCGCTGTAAGTTGAAATTAACCCTTTAATACACCCCAAATAACCCCTAAATTTCTGAATAAATAGCCAAACACTGTACACGTTTTATACTTTTTATTAATTTAATAAAATAAAATTAAAAATAAGATGCTGTACTATACTTGATATCACTGCTGGAGGAGGAGGAGGGGAGGCTGTGAGAGCAGGTGCAGGGTCTTCTGTAGACAGTGAAGGTACAGTTTCTACTTTAGTTTAGTACTTGGATGTCCGTCTGGAAGGAAATCTTCCTCTTTCCTCCAGATCTCACGGTAGCACCATACACTGTGGTGATCACTGTAGAATTCATGGGTGCTGAATCCTTCATGTGGTCTAAAATACGGACTCTGTCCTTAATAATGGTCGACACGGTAGTCCGACTGATGTCTAAGGCTTTACCAATGTTCGTCGGCGTCTCGCCTTTCTCCGACCTTTATATGATGTCCAGCTTCGTTGCCATCGTAATGGCTTTCCTTTTGGCTGGACCGGCATCGCTAGGAGATCTTGTTTTCTTTTTTGGGGCCATGGTGTGAAAAAGGAGGGTGACAAAGCTGAGTATACCGATAATTACAGAGCACAAACACAGACACTGTACGCTAGACAGCAACAGTATGGGGCTGGACATAAAATGGCAGATGAGACTCCAGCGCTGTAAAGTACGACCCGTGCGCCGTAAAGTAGACTCAAGCGATGTAAAGTCAAATTGACGTAAGTCAAGTACGCCGTAACCCACGGACCACCTGTATTTGGATCTGCCACAAAAGGGTCTTTATGGGATACTGACAACTCCAAATTTTGTTTGTTGTAGTGTAAAAAGATGAAAATGTTTACATCTTACACCTATCCTTACACAGAAAATATGAACCTGAAATATCTTGACACAAATTTTACAGATGTCCTGCCTGCTACTATATTTTTTGTCTATTTTTAAATCCAATGTGATCTGCAACTTGTATTACACATGTATAACTAATAAACTGAGACATAGTATTGTTAATACAGTCCTTATTATTCTTTAAAATATGTAAAGGAAAAAAGTGTATTCATTTATTTTATTCACATTTTGAAAGGATAGTTTGTATATGCAGATACTTTCATAATGTCATTTAACATTTTTCAACTGTAAACCATGAGAGAAGTGTGGAGTTGACATTATTTAAATGTGATTTTGGGCTGAATGTGGAACCTGAAATAATGAGTTTGACACTCTGGACTGTTAAAATCTTCAGTGTAAGTTTTGCATTTCATAAATGTTTTGGGTCTCAATGTCTGAATCTAATTTTACCTAGAAAAGTCACAGGTTTAAAAAGTTTATGAATCTTTATAATACACGACACCCTCCACCTCTGCCTTCAAGGCTCAGTCCAAGTCAGGACAAGTGTTTGCTGTTGTTTTTGTGCAATGAATTATTTACTATTATGGTGACCCAGCTTCACCTCCAGAAGATTGTCAAGGTTATACACTTTATAAAGCTGAACTAATACAGCTTGTGTTGACTTTGTTGACTGAGTCTTGAACCGACTTGGTGTAGTGTGTGTCATGAGGGGTGGTAACTTCTAACCCAATCCACTTATTACATTCCTTCAGTGTGTGATCCTCACGGCCTTTCTTGGTTTATTATTTGTTTGTGTGTTAGAGAAGAGAGAGGAAATATTACTTACTCCTTTAAACTTTGATGCTTTCACAAAAACATTAGAAATGTATGTTTGTGTCTTTATTCATTTTTTCAGTTGTATGATGATAGTTTGTACACTCAAATAATCTTGAACTTGAACAGAATAAAAAAAAAACAGCAATACATGAATCAACCAGGCTACAAACATAATCGATAGCTGCAGCCCTAATTAAAATCCTCATAACCCTGTAGTTTCTTTCCCTTAGGGTAAAAGTTGCCCCCAACAACAATTTGACATTTATTGTGATGATTATCAGTATTGACCTGAAAATATTTATCAGAATCAGGGTGAATCAGATATTATTACTTTTTTAAAAGGAGAAATTAGGCTGTGTTTCTTTCTACTTCTCCCCCTATAGTTATGCACACCATTAACCTACTATATTAACAAATGGGTCCAGGCTTCACTTACAAACAAAGGTTGCGCGATGCTTTGGTGAAATCTGTTTTTTTTTCTCTCCCTCTCTGTTTTTTAATTAACTTTGAGGTGTGTTCAAACTCGGCTGCCGTCAGCTGGTTTGGGCTGGGGTTTTTCATGTACAAAGTGCTCGGTCTGCATAAACTTAAAACGACAATCTGTGGAATTATTTGCCAGGAGGCAGTTTTCTGGATGCTTAACCCATGAGAGCTATGGAAGAGGATTGGTGTCCACATTTGGTTTGCTTACACGGCGACCAATGGAAAGTGAGTTCAAAGGTAAAGTGGAGCAGACCTCAGTGACCCACTGAGATAAGTGTTTGTTCACGGCGTGAGTTCAGACCAGGTCCACCTGGTCAAATAGAAGGTTCAACATAAATGAAGCAGTTGGGACTGGTTGTGTGAACGGGAGACACACTCATCATCTAAGAGATGGTTGATGCCGATTGAGTTTGGAAGTCAAGGGCACACATCTTCCATCATGTTTCCAAATTAATTTTTTTATTTTATTTGTTTTTATTATTTTGTTTTTTCTTTTTTTTCTCCCCAGATTCCCACTGTGTCTCCAGTGGCCTTCTCACAAACATACAACTTTCCACAGACCAATTCCTGGTTTGATGCAGTAAATCAAGGAGTTGCTTCTTAACAACCACCATGGCTTTGAGCTCATTCGATATCGAGACGCCGCGATGGGATCAGTCCACCTTTATGGGCCGACTTAAATATTTCTTCAGCATCACCGACTGTCGAACGGCGCTGCTGCCAGACTCACGCCTGGATGAGGCCAAGGCATTGGTAGAGAGCTGCAGGTAATCAGAAAACACACCACACAAGCTACAGCAACTGCAGTACATACTTTTATTTACGGAAAACATATTGGAATTCAGTTTAATATGTCATTATTTGAAGTCCTTGTAAACATTTGAAGTTGATTTGAAGATGTGTCTCCTTTAGAAGAAGCAGAGTGAAATCTGTGCAGAGGATTTTTCATATCAAACTTTTTCAGGGAAAGTTTGTTGATGTACGGACACTAAATGACATTAAACCCAGAGTTGCAAAACGTTCATGCACTGTATATATAAATATTTTAAAATTGTGTAACCTGATTCGTTGTACAACCACAAATAAGGAAAGGTTTTAATGGAATAGAATAAATCTGTATCGTTACTATTATGGGACAATGAGAAACAGTTTATCAGTAGATTCTTAAAGTAAAAAAAAAGGATGTAAAAAATAAGCACACAAATTATATTAAACTATATACTGAGAATATGCAGAGCTAAAAAGAAGTACTGAAAATATACAAAAGGCCAGGCCTACACCACAGAGAGAAGAAATGAATGTAACCTGTGAACTATATTTAAGTTAAACATAAGGAGGATGGTAGGAAGAATGAAACCTCAGAAAAAACTGCATTATTATCACATTACAAGATATGTTTCACATGAATCAAATAGATTAAACACTCAAGCATTGATTTTGACCGTCTATATCGTGGCGTTGTTTCATTCAGCTTAAGCAATGTGTCCATCTTAAGGTCTTATGTTGACAATAATAGAGTCCTACCACTGTATAACATCTCCATCATATCCCAAACATCCTCAGTGGGGTTGAGGTCTGGACTCTGGTGGCGGTAGGAGGCCTGTTGGTGCATGTGTGTCTAAGGTGTCTTCTGCCTGATTTGGGCTTGGCAGGGCTGGCTCCATACCCCCCGGGACCACTGAGGAACAGCTGCACTTTGCCAAGAAGCTCTATGACTCCGCTTTCCATCCAGACACCGGTGACCGCATGAATCTCATCGGCCGTATGTCCTTCCAGGTTCCCGGAGGCATGGCCATCACTGGTGCCATGCTGCAATTTTACAGGTAGCCAAGAGAAAACAGAACTGGCTCAAACTTCCTGATATGGTGGAGATGAGTGAGGCGCTGGGGGTCTGATGTTTGATGTGTGTTCCGTAGGACGGTTCCCGCTGTGGTGTTCTGGCAGTGGGTCAATCAGTCTTTCAACGCTCTGGTCAACTACACCAACCGAAATGCTGCCTCCCCCATCACGCCAAAGTAAGCCCCTCGTGTTGCTTAAGCCTCTGCTGATAGGACATGGCGTATTTGAAAGAAATGGTCATCCTAACAGTCCTGTCACTGTGGCCCTCAGGCAGATCGGAATAGCCTACGCCACAGCCACCAGCACGGCCTTGGCAACTGCTGTTGGACTCAACCTGTACACGAAGGTACAAACAAGGTCCAGGAATACGAGTACACTGCATTCATACGCACAGGGAAACCCCTCACCTTTTAATGAACTCATAAATACCCAGTGACATTTTTGCGACTGTTCCCAAATTTATTCTTCTCTATATTTAACATTTATAAAGTGATTTCACACCATGTATTATAATACACTAATCTGTATTGTGTGCGTTTTCAGTGAAGATCAGATGATTATGATTTCTTTCTGCTTTTTCCCTTCCGGGGTTGCCACAGCGAATCCAGTTAGCACATTTGAGATATTATTCTGTATTTAATTCACAGATCATGTTGTTTTTAAGCAAAACTGAATTCAGCAGTCAAATAACTTAATAATATAGGGTATTGGGGAACATATTTGTTTGTATCTGAATGCACAGAACTCAACATAAACAAACTAGAGGTGTCTGGAATGCAGTTTGTGTGCATATGTAATAAGATGTTCCTAACACTTAAACTGGACCATCACAGCCCATGGTCCTGCATCAACCTATAACAAGTTTGAATTCAGTATCTCTAAATGGAATACAGTTTACATTATCAATGTCAAAATCATGACAATATTAGAATATCCACGTGTACGTTACAGAGGCTAATTCAAACACTGACAAAAGGAAACGTTTTATCCACTGATATAATTTCTATTCTTAGATTTTATTGGACTTATTCTACTGAATTAATGCGAAACCTGGTGGCGGGTCATTGTTATTGCAGTCCACGACCATCTAGTCTGAATCAGTGCAATGAGAAGTCTTATACTGCAGACAGACCAACCATTTGTAGCGACCTGCTTTTAAATTGCCTGCCAGACATCAGCCAACGTTACCTGTCTACCTGTGTCAAATGACGGCTATAGACGTCAATGGCAGGCAATGAGTTAAGATTCATGGTCCCCATCAATGTGTGTCTTTTCTTGTGCAGAAAGCGCCTCCTCTTGTGGCACGCTGGGTTCCTTTTGCAGCGGTGGCAGCTGCCAACTGTGTCAACATACCCATGATGAGGCAACAGTAAGTATCTCCACTGCCCTCTGCCGTGCACACATCTGCAACCGACATTTAAAGGGGTGAAATACGTTTAGTGACCGTTTGCTCAGAATGATATTATCTTATACATCCTATGTATGGTACACATGTATGATACACATTATGCCAGGATCAACACACAGTTGTTAGTTCCTTGTTCACTTAGTGAGTTGATCAAAATGTGTTGAAGACTAGTAACATATTGTTTGTAGATGTCATTGGACTTGTTTGTTGTTGTTTATGTATGTTTTATATATATTAATATACCTGTGATAAGAGGTATACATTTGGGATCAGTTCAGTTTGTTCCCTCTTTCTCAGGGAAATCCTCAATGGCATTGCAGTCACAGATGAAAATGGCAACAAATTAGGCCACTCAACGGTAAGTATCTGGTGCAAACACCCTCACCTGTCCATGACAGAAAACCATGTTTGTGAGTGATTTCTGCTTTGTGTACACAAATATCATTCCATCAAAGTAAAGCCAGTACCTCTATTGCCTGTAGAGCTCAAAACAAATGGAGATGGACTACACCGACTGGATGCACACATCAAGTAGTATGAGTACAGTTAATGTACAGTATCAAAATGGAACCATAACAGCACAAACACACTTGGGAGGGTGCCAGAGTTTTTTTAAGTTGCTGGTACAAAACTTAAGCTGTCGAAACCAAGTATAAGGGAAGAGGAAGAGGTGCTGATGCAGCTCAGAGGAGAGTAAGCCAAGAAGGACAGAGGGTCTGCAATGGCCAGCTTTTATACAGCGCTGGTTGTAACCGATGCTCCTGCAGTCACCAACTGCTGTCATTATGTTTTGGAGCGCCATGGAAACTGTTTCTGTTGTGTTTTAGAATGCCTGAGCCACACCTCCCCATTCAGGTAACGTGGGAGAAACGGAACAGCTTCAGTGGTTGAATGTATGGAGGATGAAAAGAGAGAACGAGAGAGAAAGGAGGCAGGAGCAAACCCGACACTGGGGATGGCACACTCCCCTCCCTCAAGACGACAAACCACTAGATGAACATCCCCAGACTAAACTATGTACAACAATATGACCTTAAATTATGTACTGTGAAATGTGCCGTCACTCACCCAAACCCTTACGCAGCACCAAGGGAAGCGTCTCCAAGGGAACTGGAGGGAATAGCAGGGAAGAGCAGACGACAAACAAATGCAATTTTAAAGCCACAGAAGAGATGAGAGAATAGAGAATAAATGCCATCCATCAGTTAAACAAAGGGAATTTTTTTTATTATATAATATAAAAGATAACATTGGAATATGATGCATCTTTTGCTAATTGTTGAGTGTAGAGAAAAATTCCATCACAAAAAATATTTCTCGATTTTTATGGTTCATATTTGCTGTTTGATGAGCTGAGTAGAGCTGAAACAATTGATGTGGCATGTGAACATACATAACAGGACAGGTTAAAAACCCTGCAGTAGGTTTAGTTTTTGTCGTCATAGCTGTCAAATTTTGCGTTATTGTCTCCTCAGAAAGCAGCTGTAAAGGGCATCACCCAGGTGGTTGTCTCTCGGATCACCATGGCCGCACCAGGAATGAGTACGTCCATCTTCTACATGATTCTGTGTACTGCAGTATTTCTGCACCAAACCTCTTCATAAAACTCTTCTCCTGTTTCTCTGCACAGTCATTCTCCCTATCATTATGCAGAGGCTGGAGAAATACAAGTTCATGCAGGTCAGACCTTCTTCAGAGCCTCTTAACTCAAGTTTATAATATGATTGGGTGCATGTCAACAAGCCTCTTGTTTCTTTTTACAGCGAATCACATTTTTCCATGCACCAATTCAAGTGATGATGGTGGGAATGTTGTAAGTAGGATGTCTGATCTGAGAGGAGTCACAGGAATTTAAATGTGCTCTACGTGGACTGGACCAACTAATGTGTCTTATTTTGTCTTTTACAGCCTGGTTTTCATGGTGCCTGCTGCCTGTTCGCTGTTCCCTCAGAGATGGTAACATGCACGTTTTTACTTTCACCTTAGAATAAGGAAAACTCATTGGTTTACTCAAGGTGTTTTCTGCTTATTTTAGCACGTAATTATTTGTATACTCTTTGTACTAAAGTGTATGTGTGTGTGTGTGTGTGTGCATATTTACATATATATATATATACTTATTGCCAAGTTTCACATTTTTTCATATCTTTATAACTTGACACAGAGCACCTGTAAAAACAACAATTTTCTTCAGGATTAATAAAGTATTCTGATAGATTGAAAGTATAGTGAAGTATATTTTTGCAAAACTCTCCATATTACTTACAAATCCTTGCACCGAACAAACAAAGTGTAGCATGTCTTATACAAGCAAATAATTCTTGCAAAGCTCAGTAGGAGGTATGAACCCAAAACAAACCTGACCCAATGTAGACGATATGCATGAGGTTTGATAAAATGTTCTCACCCAATCTACATTTCATACAAAAACAGTAAAAACAGAGGGATACCAACAATTTTGTCCACATCTCGTTTGTGTGTATATATGTATATAAAAACAGACCCTTGGTTTATAGGACTGGGACACAGGGAAAATGTGTGTTTAGTGTTTGAGACACTTTTTCAAAAGTTGATATGTTTCCTAAGAAAATTCAATAAGATCAGTTTGTTGCTCGGTGCATTTTGAAAAAAGAAAAAAAATAGTTAAAGTAGGCTGAAAAGTTGATAAATTCCAAAACAAAAGTGCTAAGTTTGGTTCAGTGCTGTGGATTTGGATTAAACAGTTAAAAGAACTGAATACAGCACAGTCGCTAATACTAGCTGCTTTTATTGGGTTTTTTTCACACATCACCTCCTCTTCTTAAGCCTTTCTTTTTTTCTTTTTTTTTTCTTCTCCAGTTCCATGGCTGTGTCCAAACTGGAGCCCGAGCTGAGAGACTCAATCGTGTCCCAGTATGGAGACAGCATCAAATATGTGTACTTCAACAAAGGCCTTTGAGGACCAGGAGCATTATTCTCTCTATTTTTAGGAGCCTTGTTCTAATGAAACACTCATTTTCCACATCATTGTGATTAATTAGAGCTGTACTAAGGGTTGGATAATTATTTTACTCTTGGTTTATATGATTTAATCATCTCTTTGGCTCTGGTGACCAAAACATTTCTGTTTTTTTGTTTTTTTTACTTTACACATGACTCATACTGGAGGCACTTTGTGCTCCTGTCAAGAAACCAAACGATCTCACCTCAGGAACAACACATTACTTTTGTTTCTTTGCTCATGAGTCTTTACATCTTTCCATGTCTTCTTTAAAATCTGTGCCTTCAACATAGGTTCAGGGGTAGCAGTGCTGCGAGGCATTGTTTTTCCTTTTTCTTTTTTTTCTTCATTTACTGGCTTTACTGTGAAATCTTGAATAAAGAAATAAACCTTATATTGTCGTTTGGGGAAAGGGGCGACGTTGCCTTTCAGAAATGTCACATGGTTTAGTGCTGGGAGAAAAGTGTCAGATGTGTTTTAAAGGTGGAGGATACTGCCCTCTGCTGACAGTGGTCAGTCAGAGGCGTGACATGTTTGCATGAATTGTGAGCGATTTTCATGTCGAGTGGGCTATTACTGTAAACTCAGACATGTGCAACAGTTCTCACTATAAACTAGAATAAAAGAAACACGGTATTTTCACATTGTTGCTGCATTCTTTATGTGCATGTGATCCAATAACCTTTAATCACAGTGGCATTTCATTTCTGTGCTTTTTTTTTCATTTTATTTATATTTAAATGAAAACACCAAGTGAAATTATATTCAGTGCAATACATTGCAATGAAAGGTTTCACACCCAGTGGTCATAATAGGATGAAACCAACTGTACATGTTGGATGACTTCTATATATCCACATTTGTTCTTCAGCACATAGTCGAAAGAACCAAATTCTGATGGTTAATGATGGTGTTTCCATGGTCACTACGGAGCCTCTGAATGTCCAAATGATTCATATGACCATGAAAAAATATATAATTGTATTTTATAACAATTATTTCAGTGTATCGAGTTTAGTGATACAAAAGTCATTCAATATTTTAGATCAGTAGATTCTGGTTTGACACACACACACACACACACACACACACCTCAGCTCCATGCACCTGATATACACCACATGGACTCAGCTCCGTATACCTGAACCGAACTTGTGTGACAGAGGAAGTGTGAGGTTAACATATGTCTCTGCACAGTTCATATGATCAAGGTCTTATTTGGTTTAGTCTGTTTTTGTTTTGTCTTGATTTTTCCTGTCTTGTTTTGTTTCATCCTGTTTTGTCTTGACTCGTGCTGTTTGGTCATGTTTTGTTTTGGCTGCCGCTTCTGGTCCTCCTTTTATGGGTTGGGGGTGAGGCCTAGTGGTGAATAATTGTGACTGTATGGCTGTGTAATGTAATGTTGTCTAATGAAAAATTAAATTAAATATTATAAAAAAGGTACACACACACATATATATATATATACAGTATATACATATATATGTATAATACAATGCTCTAAATCTATGGGTCGGTTGATATATCTAGAGCTGAAACTAAAATGAATCAATAATAATTGACTCAAACCCTGCGATGAACTGGTGACTTGTCCAGTTCATCCCCCTGCCTTCGCCCTTGAGTAGCTGGGATAGGCTCCAGTGACCCCTGCGACCCTGCAAAGGATAAAGTGGGTTTGGAAGATGAATGAATGAATGAATTGAATCAAGCTGGGCAAAAAATTCTTTAATTCCCAACTTCCAGATTGAAAGCTTTGTTTCCTTAATTTTGCTGCCACTAAACATTGGTGTCACTATTGTTTTTCATGAACAATAGGTTCAACTGTGTTGAACCTGACGCACATGTCGCCAGGTTCAACACAGTTGTTTGTTAGTTCTAGGTATTTTTGTAAAAAATAAATATGATCTGTATTAAAGTACATTTTAATACA
Source organism: Gymnapogon annona (assembly GCA_029814585.1). NCBI lineage: Eukaryota > Metazoa > Chordata > Actinopteri > Kurtiformes > Apogonidae > Gymnapogon > Gymnapogon annona. Next base: position 2,389,609 of record JAPTHA010000012.1, on the reverse strand, counting down.
GATGTTATTTCTTTATAGATATTTGTCTATACTTTCATTTTTCTACTTTTTGTGGTTGTTTTTGTTTCAGCTGATTGTTAGTGATTTTGAGAAATGTCTGTTTTACATTTTCACTTTCCCCCCTCTATTCAAATATGGTCTAATCAAATCAAATCCTTTTCATAAAATATTTTCAGAGGACATTACATTACACAATAATACAGTCCATTTTTTTCACCACCAGGCCTCATCCCTGACCCACACTAGCAGGGCCAGAGGTGGCAGCCAAAACAAAACAAGACCAAACAACACAGAACGAGCAAAAACCAAATGAAACAAAAGACAAAACTAATCAAGACATGTCCATGTGGTGTACTGGTACATTTTCCATGTAATTTAAGAATGGTTGCCATAGCTTATAGAACATCCCACTTCTCCTATGCATTCAGTAGGTTATTTTCTCCAGAGACACACAACTGTTGACTTCTTACAGCCACATCTTGATTGGAAGGTGGACGTCTAATTTCCTTTTTCTAACAATGCATTCTTGGTGACTGTCAGCAGGTTTCTGTCAGTTTCTTAGTCCACCTGGATAGTTTGGATTCAGTTAGATTCCCTAGTAGGCTTCAGCGTCCAGTGGGAATGTAAACCCGTGGATATTAAATAGTTTCACATAATCCCTGCCGAAACCCATGCAATTTGGAACTGGATTTGGAGTTCTGGATCGAATCTAAGAAAGTAAACAACAGATTTAGTGATAACAAAACTTTTCGATGGAGGCGGTTCTCCAGCAGATCCATCCTCCGTCTGCTGGATCCAGGCCAGACAACCGCGCGCCCCCTCCCGGTTCATCCGGTACCGCCGGGGGAGGAGTCGGACGGGCAGCTTTATAAAACCGCCTTGATCTCCCAAACGAAAACATTTGAGAAAGAGCCAGTGACACCGACCAGTACGTCACCGAAGACACGGGAGCAGCCATCAAAGTGCACCTTTCTTGCCGCCGCTGACCGACCAGGGCCCCGGGGAGTCGACGTCGCCCAGTTCCTGTCGGTCCAGACGGAGAAAAGCGGAGGGGGTCGCCACCTGGAACTGGACTAGACCGACCGCGACGCATCTGCGCAGACCTCAGACCTCTCGGAAACAACGAACAGGGTGGAAATCACGCACCAGTGCTTTATAAAAATGCCGTTTTCCGTTAACGGCATCCTCTGCACGCTCGCGGTTCTGGTCCTGTGGCGGGCGGAGGAGCTCACAGAGGCGTGCAGCTGCGCTCCGGTGCATCCGCAACAGGCGTTCTGCAACGCCGATGTAGGTGAGTGTTGTTGTTGTTTTTGTTTACTCCGTGTTGCACCAGGCTCGTGCACAGATGACGGAGGCTCCAGCGGAGGTTTGCGGCGGTGCAGTCCACTCCTAGTGCGCAATGAACGGGCTGAGACGGGCTGCCAGAGCCGCTGGACGGACGGCAGAGGGTGTCGCTCCTCAAGGCCATGGCCCTGCAGTGGACTGAGATGGCACATCTGTTTGTTTTAGGACTCGCACAGATCCTGGGTGGTAATTTACCCTGTGGTATAGTCATTTAGAAGAAAGGAGGGGAAAACAGTCGAATAAAACACCCCATGATTACATAATTATCTACATCATGTCTATTTACAGGCTTCCATCTGTAATGACCAATCATGTAGCTATACTTAACATTTTTGCTCACAGTTGACCCCATGTTCTCCAGTTTCCCTGTAGTTAAAACACTCCCTTCAACTAGGTGTGTGTACTAGGATGTAGAGCTGCAGCTATCGATGATTTTTCTAATGGATTTATGTAGACCAAATATTCTCTTCAATTTGAGTAAATTATTATTTGAATAGAACAAAAAGCAAAATATGACATAGACATGTCTTCTTTCAGAATCAACAACCATAAATAGTTTAAAATCAATAGGACGCATAAAAAAATCTATATATCAATAACACCAAAACAGTGTGTATGAAAATGTCTGGGGATATAAACAACAACAAAAAAGTCCAATGACGTCTACAAAAAATATGTCACTGCAGTGTTCAACACGTGGATAAAACTAATAACTGAACATGAAAGTAATATACAGCAGGAAAAGGAAAGACTAATATTTATAATATTTGCATAAAAGTTTAAAAAAGTAAGTGATCATCCTCGTTTCTTCGGAGCCACACTCCACGCTGTTAGTGTTGATAGTGGTGTTATATGCGTCACAATAAGCGTCTGTGTGAAACACAACAGTGGAACCTATGTTTAATGGGAGTGAAATTTCAATTGAGTTGAGTTCAATAATTTAAGTAGTTGATTATAGCAGTTACATGCACTTTCTGATGCAAGACAAACTCTGCTCTTAATAATATCTTTTGTGAAAATATGGTAATTCTTTAAACCCCTTTTCCAGTGTTGAAACTCACGTAGTCTGTTACAGACTGATGTACTCGTACATGGAACTAGACTAACTTGGCCTGAATTTGCTAGCGCACAGTAGATTGTACTGAGCACAACGATTGTTTATGATGGGGATGTTAGTAGGTATTTACCTAGAAGATTACGAATGCATCGACAAGTTTTAACAGCAACTCCATGAAAATTATATTATTGGTCTGTATGGGCCAGTTGATCAATCTAGAGCTGAAACTATTAATCAATAATAATTGACTCAAACTGCTCCAAAAAAATTATTTAACTCTAATTTTCCAGGTCCAGAATGTGACACTCCTGACTGTTGGTGGATGTTCCTCTGGTGGTTGGCGGAGGTATATAGGTCATTAGCCTCGAGGTTCGTCAGTGTAGTACTTCAAGCTGTTTTTTCCAGAGAAAGGAATTCTTTCTATTTCTGTTTGATCAGGGTTATTTCTAGTTATGTCATCAGCAGTATTACACTTTCTTAGGCGAAGCCTTTGGTTCATGTTGGACAAAAAATTTTTTTCTCTGACTAACCGTTTGACTGCGTTGTACAATGTTTACACTGGGTTATTTATGGGTATTTATTATTGTGGGATTTTGCACTTTTACCAACTCTGATGCTCTAAATACAGTTTCGTTGTTCTTTTGTGACAATGACAATAAATACTCTGAATCTGAATCTGAACCATCAAATGTCTAAATTTGTGTTCAGTCATCAATCAATCAATAATCAATCAATAAATACTTTATTTATCCCCGTATGGAAATTGCTGATTACCATCACCACCTTTGAACTTTTGTCCAAATATATTCATTTCTGACTTCGATGAGGCATGGACATGGACAGGGCCAAAACACAACCTCCTGATGGAAACATGACCTGCAATAATCTGGGAGATGTTGAGTATAAATCTGATGCAGATGAGCATTTTTGCAGCAGCATCCAATGGCTGTCAGTAGTATCACCCTCAAAGATGCATTATATCCTCACAGACTTTGCTTTGCTCTTTGATAAATCCACAAAAACAAACGTGTATTTCATCATTTGCAGCAGAGTTTGTATATAGATTTGGATTCTGTCTGACAAGGTGTCTAACATTTATGCCAATTTTATGAGAAGAGGTAGTGTTCTGATCATCACGCTTCTGATCCCTTTTTATTATTGGAAATCACAGAACGGATGATTAAGAGCTTCACTTTTGAACTCCACAGTGTGTACATTGGCAGGGTTCGGTAGGATATTGATGATATTGATTTACTCCACACTGTTTCCTAACATAGAAAAAGATCAGCGTGATGCGGTCGTTGTATCGGTCCGTCGTGGTGAAGAGGGAGCTGAGCCGAAAGGCGAGGCTCTCAATTTACCGGTC
>JAPTHA010000012.1:2345409-2365331 GCA_029814585.1 Gymnapogon annona | reverse complement strand
ACACAGACACACACACACACACACACACACACACAGCCACCACACTATGACTGACTCTTGGAGAAAAAACTCTATTTGTGTCTCTATATCTGTCTATAATATACATACATGCACTAAACCTTTAAATCCTTTTATTTAAAGTTTTAGCTGTTACAGTGTATAGAGGCCAGATGTTATATGTTATCTTATCTGTGAAGAATGAATGTTAAAAGACCTAAATTGATCCTTTTTCCATGAAATTTGGGGATGAGCTTGGATTAAACATTATTACCATATGTCAGTGGCCAATATCTGACTCTTTTATATGTTTACACCATGATGCTGTGACTGAACAGAGAGATGAGTGTCTGATCAGCACTGGGATGGTTTGTCATTGATCAGCTGTAGGGCCAGGAGGCTGTATTAGAGATCTGTTGTCAACATCCATCCTTGATACTGTACTTTCAGATCCTGATATTACACCTCACTCTTATTTTTGTATGGTTCCACACATCTTAAAATCATCCTCAATGTTCATAAACAAATCCCACTATCATCTACTAAGTCATCAGCAGCAGAATTTCACATATCACGTATTTTAACATATTTCATGTATCAAAGTCTAAAAAACTGCATTAGTTCTTTATCTGACTGTCTTCACAGCATTTCATTAAGTATGAGTTTAACATATTTACAGTATCTGATTTTTAGTTTTTAACATGACATGCCGAAAAGCCATGTTGTAATTTTATGTAAGTTCATATGTTGTTTTTATTTTTCTGACATGGAAGTAATATGCTTGTATACATATCAGTAAGTAAGGTCTTGAATGTATATTTTGTATTCAGTAGAATATTTTACAGGGGGCTTTATCAATGGATGTGACTACATTACACTACTTACTTCACTGCTGATAATTTATTGTGCTGATCCATTGTATGAAGTTGGTGGTTCACTTACATTTGGTTTTTTTCCAGAGCTGCTGTCCTGGTTAATTCTCATTTGCTGCTTATAATATTCCTTAATGAGCCAAATGATTTAAAACCTTAAAGTATGAGTGTTGGCATGTTATTATTTCTATGAAATGACTATGTAAAATGACCATGTAAAGAGTTGAATTGTACGTCAGAAACAGCAGCTCTTCCTTACCCCATCTCAGCACATCCTGTTTTTGATGTATCCAACCACTGAATAAAGCAGCAATTCAAGCGCACAGCTGCAGTCCTTTCCTACATCCTCCCATCTGTCCTATCCTCTCCCCTTACCCTTCCCACATACAAACTGTCTCTGATATCAAATGTCCTTCCTCATTCTCCACACCCATCTAGTTAAATATGTTCCACTGCAGGAGCTAGTGACTATTACCACGCGTCATTATTTTAACGTCTCTCTGCCGCCTGTCAACTTCCTGATTGAATGTTAACATCACCTTGTCCAGTATTTTCACAGTTTTACAAACAGTGGAGCCACATTTCAACCTGGCATCAAGAAGTTAGAGGATAAATGAAGCAACAGTCCAGTTATAACTCTCCTGTACTTTTCAATGGCTGACATATTTGAACAGGAATGTAAAACCTGAGTCTTTTATTTGATTCTGTAATAACAAAGTTGAATAAATGCAAAAACAAAGGCAAAGGCATTGACAAATTTGGTGAAAATTGTTGAATGTTTTTAAAATTATGCTCTGGATACTGAATGAGTGCTTAAGCTTCTATACAGTAAAAGACACCATCAAGCAAATGAGCAATACAAAACAAGCTCAAAATTTGGTTTTCTATTGTTGTTTTCTATATGTTTCTATATACTGACACGTGGGTTCTACAAAAGGTATTTATCACCAGGGAAACAATCAGTAATAAGGCATCATGAGCAATGACAGAAATAATAAAAACTTTTAAAAAGGTTCAGCTTTGACCTATAAACAGGAAGTGTGATAATGCATCTATAAACAAATAATAGGTTCAAAAAAATAAACTATTTGATTGTGTTTCTGTTCTGCTCTTTTTTTTCTACCCTTTGTATTAAGCTGCTGTTTGTGAAATTTACCCTCTGGGGACTAATAAAGGCATATTCAATTCAATTCAATTCAATTCATTTTAAACAGATGGAAAGATGGATAGCTGGATCGATACAGGTTTGTTTGTGATGACGTGCTCTCTGATAGGCAGTTTCCGTCTAGGCCACGCCTCCTGCACCCTTTCGCCGGCTTGTCTCCGGTGACACACAGTTGTCACTGTTTAATGGTCTAACGGTGACAGAAACAAATTCCTCCGGCTGTTGAGTACTTCTAAAAAACAGTGTAGTGCTATTCTCCAAGCCAGCGTTCTTTAAAAGCGCCAACATGGTTCTGAAGTCGGAGGACGGAGTCGGTAAGTTGACCGAACCGCTTAACTAGTTTAGTAAAAGGAGCGCTAACTAATTGAGAAGCTAGCTTCTCATTAGCAGGACGGCTAACAAACCGCCGGTAACGGACAGATAAGCAAAAGTTCACCAAACCTCAACGAACGAGTTAAAGACGAGAATTGTTTACAAAATGTTGAATGGAACAAGTGTACATCCCTCGTGAGTTCTTTTAATTGTCTGCCTCGGCCACAAGGGGATTCTTTATCATGGATCTGGATTGAGGCCAGACCTTATGGCGTTTAGTTCTTCTGTGCAGCAGCCACATCAGCATCGTGAATGAACGTATAACGTTTGTATTCCTCTTGACGCTATAGACTTCCTAGTTGTTTTGTTCAGTTTGTGGCCAAGCCTAACAAACTGGATGAGGACGTCAGAGGTAGAGGAGAGATCACAGAAGACCACTACAAACAAACGGGGGTGTTTAATTCAGACTTCAGAGGAAGTTTGTTTTGGTTTGCTCTTTCTTTCCTCACAGGGTGATCTTTAAGATGTAGTTTTTTATGCTGCGAGGTGGGAAACACCTCAACTCGATTGTGGTTAAAGTTGTACTTTATTTTATGCCAAAATGGATCACAGAGATAAGCCATTTTCTTGTGAATTGTGTTGTTTCTGTCAGAAAAGCCACAAAAGGGACAAAATAAACCTTTAATGTCAACTGTTACAGGAAGAATGAAAGTCACTTTAGCAGCAGATTTGTAAAGTACAAAAACAGACTATATAAAAACGATGGAACAAATCTGACTGAAAATGTGCACTGAAAAATACTGACAATGAAAATACTCACAAGCGAAAATATAAAATATAATTTTTCAGATAGTAAACAACGTAGAAACATACTACGTTAATTGTAATAGCTTGTCACAGCTGCAGAAACTATTAAACTACAATGTTAGTTTTTGCAATTATGTAGTCATAAACTTTAAACATCCAAAATTTACCACGGGTGGTATGAAATATATATTTCATTTCATTTCATGAACAGTTCACAAATTTATTGAATAGACTTTTAAGTCCAAGCAGACAGATTTATGGTCATTTGGATGGGGAAAATTACAATTTTCCCACAGTATCTAACATACGCTTCAGATTAAGCACATTTGACTGTTTACTCTTAAATTACTTTTTTTTTTAAAACTGAAACTCTGACTCAGCCAAATGCCTTGCAGTTCTTACTGTAATGATTTGCTGTAGTTTTGGCTTACAGTGTTTTTCAGGTTACCACTTGAACTAAATCTTATTCTTTAAGCCGTGCTTGGCATTGGTCATATGGTAGGTCAGTGGATTCTGTTGCCTAACTGTAGAGTCCTCTACGGATATTTGCTCCCTGGGGTGCCCACATCATTGAAGTGACCATTAACCTCCGTACTGTCTATCTGACAAATTACGACTTGTTATATTCTGTGTCAGGGCACATTTTGTTCCATGCGTCTTTCTGCTGTTGATCCATTTTAAACTCTGTGCTTGTTGGACTTGGGACTATTAAGGCTGCATGAATGTAATCAGTCATCAGTGAGTTTATCAGAACTAAAGGATTGTACCACTCAGCTGTTATCCTCAGACCAGGGGACATTTAAACAGACAATTATAGCCTTGTTGATATACAAATGAATAACTACTGCCTTGTTGATGATGTCAGACACAGAAACCCCGAACCTCCAAACACAGATAGTTTTGTAATCATAGCTGAGCTTTGCCTTGGGGTCCTAGGTCAGCTGGCAACATGGGGGAAGGAAGTACTAATCGGAGTCAAGCCTTTGGTGTCTGTGTATGCATGTATAAGTATAATGTATGCATGTATAAGTATATATAATTTAAGAAGCAGTGATGGATACAGTAGATATAGTGCAATTTGGAGCACTGGTTATTTTCTGATGTAATGCAGCAGAATCATTCTCCCATTTAGAGCCGCAACTATTGATTCTTTTTTATAACAGCTTAATCTTTTGTTTATTTTCTTTGGTTCAATTAAACCACTAATTGAATAAGTGAAAAGAAAAAAAATGTTAAGAGGCATGTCTGAAAATGAGAAACCACTTATAATTTATTCTTTCTTTTGTTGATTCCAGTGTAACGTGTCACAATAAGCGTCTGTGTGAAAAACAACAGCGGAACCCATGGCAGCAGAGAAGTCTTAATTCAGGAATGCTCTACTCATGTTTAAATGATCCCAATGCCTCTAGTGTTTATGAGTTGCAATTATAGACAATATTTTTTAAACACTATAATCTAAACCTTCTACATGTGTACACAAGGTACACAAAAGGTACCTTTTGACGCAGTATGCTAGTAGGATTATAAGACCCTCATTGAATTAAGGGGATCATGAGTTCCATCTGGTGTGAAATAGTGTGACTGGTGTGACTTTTTGCAGTCGTGGAGAGTATGTGATTGTATTTGTTACATCTTGTAGATTTTCCATACTTTATCACTCCATTTGTTTGTATGTTGGGAGTTCAACCTTGCAGCCATTTGAGTGTGATCCATTTTGAAGCTGTGATTAATAGGATCTGTCGAAGATATTTGTGGCCTCCTCCACGGGTGCCTGCAGGAAGTGTGCCAAGTATTGCCTCTCCCCTGGGTCCCTCACAGATCTTTGATTAAACATTACTGTACATCTAGGGCCTCATAAATGTTGTCCCAGAATAGTTTTAGTTAAGGACAGGTCCAAAATATGTGGGAATGATTGCCATTTTGATTACTCAATTGTTAAGGGTCTACGTAAACATAACTATCGTCTGTAACACATTGAAGTCCACGTAATATTATCGCTGCCCCTGGCCTCTCAGCCACCGGCGTCCACATGGGGGAGCCTCTGTTTGACTGGTGAGGAAGGAAGGGAGGAGTCAGGATTGATAGAGCCTGGGTGGGGTGGGGGGGGGCTAGTAGATGAGAGTTCAAGGGTTTTCCCCTGCACGCACTCATTCAGCCTGAGCCCCGTTTCCCTCTCACGCTCACCCTCATCCTCCTTTAGCTGCGAATCTGCTTCCTTCCTGAGTGTCTGGGGATTAAGGAGCAGCCAGGACCACAGGATTGTGTCTGGGATTATTATTGTTGTATTACTGTTGTGCTTTTGGAGAAACAAAACTGGATGCAAGACTGAAGCAGACTGATACAAGAATATGTTTAAGTCATGGATTGTGGAGCTTTAGTAAAAACCCAAGTTTGAATGTTTTAAGACTTTATCTGTGGTGTAATTTGGAAGGATGCCACCGTTGCTGATGGAGAACCTGAGGTAAAGCTGTTCAACAGACAGCTGGTGGTAAAGCTGCTCAGAAGGGACATTTTCACTGGTATGAAGCCCAGGGCTGTTGTGCAAAAGTATAGTGCATATATTATCATCAATTTCTGTAAAATACATGTCCTGCAGAAATGTACCTGAATGTGTGCGTACAGCAACTGCTGATTGATTCATGTGGTTTCTGTTTGTATCAGTCTTTACCCAACTAACTTCCTCAGAGGATGTTAATAAGTTGTACAAGGTTGTAGAAGATGCACTATGTCCTAGAAGATTTAGGTTCATTATAATTTAATTGATAATTTACCAGTTTCTTATGTTGGAACAGAAGCAGTAGCAATAGTTGTGTCACCTCATCTACCTTTATATGTAGTAATTTGACTTGGACTTAGAAGAGAGAACTGCAGATGGAACACTTGCATTTTCAGATAGTGGTTTTAAGTTTTCTAATGACCCAAAACCAATAGTTCAACTGCAGTCTTGCTGTCTTGATGGTGTCATCCTGTGAGGCAACTGGGTTTGGTTGATTGCAGAATCACAGGATAGAATATTTTCTTTTGTTCTTTTTGTTTACTGTAAACTGAAAGACACATCAAAGTAATGTTATCTTTGCATTTGATAATTTAGGACTCAGCCTACCTTTCGACTGAGTTGTAGATCAATAAAACCGATCATTGTTGTTGGTCAAGTGTCTGTTTAAGTTGATGGTCCAGGGCAGAGGTCAGGAGCATTCCTATAACAGGGTGTCCCGTTACATACAAAGACACACTCAGTGACCTAAGCAGTGGCAGCAGGACACATGAAAACACACTGTTAGGTATGTCAGCATGTGTATTTTTACTGATTTCCTGTAGCCTCACAGTATTTCATAAGGTCACACGACTCTACAAACACTGGTATTACTGGGTTGCACTCATATTGACGTTACTTTTGTCACTGGCTTTATAATAATGGATGCTACTTAAACCTTCGTTTTAAACCTTTTTGTGTGTGCATATGTTGAAGATTGAGTGTTACTGTCTTGGTAATGATGAGGTATATACATTATATAGACGAGGACTGTAGATATGCAACTTGTCACTACATTGTGTACCAAGGATTTGATTTAGATATAATAAAAGGAGTCTGCGGATCCTGGAAAAATACGCGAAGATAAAAATGTAAAGGATTCTTTAGTTTGACTTATTTTCTCTTTAAAATTAGAGACAGTACCTGAAATTCCGTACTAATATGCTAATCAGTACAGTCAAATGATATGCAAGACTTTTTCAGTATGTATGAAACCATGGTAGAAAACCAATAGTACGTGAACTGTGGTTCTGGGAATTTGAAATTGGAGTTACATGGTTTTAAGTTTGTCAAATGACAAAGAATGGAATTTTTAAAAAAAAAGAAAATGCAAACACAAAGTCCAGATTCTTAAATCAATGACCAGTTCAGGACTATGTCAGCGTCCGGTTCGTTATATTTGAGGATATTGGACACATACATTGAAAGAAGTGTTTTGATATTTATACAACTCATTCAGAAATACCTGAATGACCAAGTCTACTCTGCATCTCTTTGTATAATCTGTTTCTGATACATTAGTACTGTAGGCTGTTTTTTATTTGTTTGCCAGCATTCATTTGATCTCCACTTTACTGGACTCTGTGTTCATTGCTGGGTTTTTTTGTGGCTCACAAACAGCAGCAGCTCGATTCATCTTCTGTGGTTCCTTTTCTTGATCTCAATTATTTGTATGAACATTTTATATGCCTCAGAGGTTGAATTAGTTACTGCCAACTGTGCAGAGTGTATTAAAACCTCCATTGTCAGAACACATAGATCATTTTGTGTCCTCGCTTGTTTCAGATATTTTCTTAAAAATACCCACAAGTCCCTGAATGCCAGACTCAAGGCTTTCCTGTGTTGCTTATCATTCCTCTGCAGATACTTGGTGTGTCTGTGTGCGAATCGTGACCTTCTCCTCTATCACTTTGCACATGGTCTGATCAGTCAAAGTGTGTTTTATACAGGATGGAAGAGAATTCTCTCAGACTAATATCACTGTAAAACTGTGGCAAAACAAATTCAGCAACATTACTTTAGACTTATCTTTTCTGTTTCTGTAGCTCCACATGCAAACAATGATGTCAATGCTTTTGTCTCCATGTCTTTGTTAGTAATTTGGCTGCATGCTTTATATATTTTAGAGGAATAACCGATATTCACTGACTTATACTATCAATCATAAAGAAAGACCATTTTCAAGTGTCATTTCATATTAACTGAATATTTCATGTTTCCATGTTTTTTAGGGATTTTTGGGTTGGACTTCTTTTAAATAAAAAAAAATACATTACATTTTAAAATCACTTAATTCACATAATTTCAAATTTAAATGTCTGTACCATACCATACATACATTTAAACGTAATCCAATGTGGATATGTTTGTGTATTGTTAATATCAGGACCACAGCTAACTTGTAAACAGTTTTTCAGCTCAAATAGCTGTAAATGCCGCTTCTGTTTCTAGGAAACACGAGTGTTGCTTTTTTCAGATGTGAAATGCAGCCAAAGAGAAGCAAAACCAAATAAATTGACCATTTTTTTGTTATGAACTTTTTTTAAATCACAGTCAAAAGTGATCATGTTTTTAGTTTGTGTGTTTTGGTGGGTACAAAGGAGTTTGATTTCATCCTCCAGCTTGGGGTTCAGATACTGAGGGCGCAATTTGGCAAAAGGAGGGTTGTGTTGCCATAGTGACACAGACCACGGGGATTCTCAGGTCTCTGTTCTTGCATTGTGTATTTACAGTTTGTGTGTGTGTGTAGGAGAAATTATTGGATTTTTTAATGTTATAGTTCTATGTATTTGTCTGTCCTCAGTGCCTGATGACCTCAGTCCAGAAGAGAGACAGGAGCTGGAGAGCATCCGACGCAGAAAACAAGAGTTACTGCAGGACATACAAGTGAGCTTACACACTGACCTGCAGACACTCGCCAGTGTGTGAAGACCTCAACGGTGTACAGTATCCGTTGTTTATGATTATTTCCTTCTCTGTCTGCTTTTACTTTGTTTTGTTCTTCATTTGTCTGCGTCCTTGGGTAGATTTCCAACCACCCCGTGTGCCTTGGGAAGTGTATTCATGCATATATGTATGTGTATGTATAAAAAAAGCACTGCTTGTGTTTGTGTCTGACCTGGTCTTTCTCCTATGTACAGTAACTAACCTATTTAAACATGGTAGAAGACAAAAACATCAATATATGATAATTTGTATAATTGTCATTTTGAATCTCCTTGTCAATATTTTCCACCTTTTCCCCTTGCCCATTCTTTATGTCGAGCCATGACAGTCATTAGAAACCTTTATTCTGTAATGATGTGATATTCAGAAGTATAGTAAGTCACACTGTCACACAGCAGACAATTTGTCATCTGTTTCCTTCCAGGCTTTCAGCTGCAGCTGCTGCATTGGTTTTAGCCTGTATTATTTTTATATTTGGATTTCCAGGTGCTGACTGTCTTTGTTAGATGTAGACACTCATAACTAGTCAGAAACCATGGGTTGACAGACAAGTTTATACTCATCTGTTTAGTAATGCCTAGTGTGATGCTTATGTTTAGTTTTGTTGAGCTTTCTTTGTACCGGTAATATAAGCCGCCGTTCAGTGTTTTATTTTTGAAGTACACTTATGCCACCTTTAAAGGGGATTGTTCAGCCTCCTGATATTTATTTGCATCGCTGTCCCCTGAATATTTGTGGCTTTTAAACTAGAGCTAATCCAAAAGGTCTGTGATGAGTCCTTCTTAATGCCACATGTTGCTGAAAAAGATCACTGTTGACATTATTTTTGCATATAAAATATTGGTATTGCACTTGAAAGCCCACTCCTCTCATTTGGTCGGTTTTCTATTGAGCCCTCAGACAAGTATTTCTAACCAATTAGAGCGTTTCAAAACACAGAATACAAAACCACTGACCCTGTGTAGAGATTGTTATAGAGGTTGGTATTTAGTCAGTGACTCTATTCTAAGCCACACCTTGTCTTGCCCCTCTGGGTTGATGGGTAATGGGCCATGAAATATTCTAGTAATGATATGGAGGATGACATAGTGGGGGGGGGGGGTTGTCATGGAAACCTACTGGAGGAAGCCAGATAACTGAATTTATTAGTCTTAGGTGGCCAGGGAGGCTGATTTTAGCCACTCTTTCTTTCACTAATAGATTTTTTTAATTACAGCTCTTTTTGAAGCCTTCACCTTCTTCTATATGTATCTTGGTTCTTTATCTTTCTGCTGGTTCAAGTAGATATCAGTACTTATTTACAAAGCATTTTGGTGTCTGGTTTTAGAGCACTTTTATTCAATACTAACCACTGTAGACTGATAACACCCAACAAGTTTAGTTGTTACAATGTGGCCCTGCCAATATCCCTTACACTAACCATCACACTAACAGAATTTAAGCATTGAATGTTCATTTTCTGCCTAATATATCCCAACTACTGAATGGAATCATTGTAACTAAATAATATACATAAATAGCTCTTCGTCTATCAGTGTCACAGTGTTCTTACTGATTTGTTGTTATTTTTTTAATAATATTTAAAAGTGAATGATCATTATAACTGCAATTTAATCTGTATCTTGACAACATATATTTTATTGGCTTTGTATAAAAATGCTGACAAGTTAAACATAAACTGAATGTTTTTTATCGTAAAGTGTAGTGTTGTTTTCTTTCAGTTAAAATGGAAACTGTTGGAACTGTCTGTCAATACTACCACTTCTCTAGGTTCTAAGAGGACGTAGATGCAGTCATCACCAAGTTTGTGCAGAACAATTATAAGATATTTGTGCATCACCAACTGACAAAGTCACTTGGTTTGTCTTGATCTTAACACTGATTCACTAAACAGGTGGTGTCTTGGATTATTTGAATTTTGCACTCTTGACGTCGGGGAAAACTATACACTCAGAAAAATATTTGAATCATTCCATGCGTTAGTTATATTCTCATCTGTCTTCAAAAATAAATTACCTTCTTTTAATATGTAACTTAGTTATTTGTTCATATGTATTTTGATAGTTACTCGAGCAACAGGTCAAGTAGGTTTTTACTTAAAGAATTGCAAAAAAATATTTGAAAGTTTTTCCAGAAGGAACTTATACCTCTGCGTGAGCTTTAATTTGTGACTTCTGTTTTGCCATCTGCTTTCTGTATTCCTCTCCATCTTGGAGTTCTATTTGATTTTACACTTTCTTTGATTGTAGTGTTGTAAAATATGAACATATGGCCATCTATTAATGTTCTCTGCCTTTGTGTTTTGCAAGTGTTTCTGTTCTCTGCTCAGAACTCTTTCCTTTCATAACCTTGGCCTCTGATCTTTGCTAAGCCAGTCTTTGATCCAGCATATTCCCGTCTCCCATCAAGGGTGGAACTCTGTTAACCAACTGAGGAAGGGGGGAGGGGACCGTCAGGTCAGGGAGGGAGTGGGCTGGTAAATCTGGGTCAGGGTGTAGAGAGAAGGGAGGGGGTTATAGGGAAACATTGGTGGAGCCTGACCCCACAACAGGTGCTTTAACTCCCAGAGAGGATTTTCTGCAGAGGGCGGCTGTTCCACATAACTCGTGCTGAGTGGAAGAATGACTTAGGCTGAAAGAGTGAATCATGTCTGCACTAGCAGGGTTTTTACTGGGCATTGTGATTAGCTGCAATTGCAGGCCTTGATGCGTTTTCAGTAAGGATTATTTTGTCCAGATAACCAAAAGTGATGCATTGATTGAACATCTCTAAAGGCCTTTGACTGGGTCAGTTTTGAAATTGGGCAAGTTGTTACGTAACACGTACCATTTTATGTCTAGCTTCTGTGGCACTCAACTAATCAAACCTCTTGTCCCTGTTTTTCTTTTTCCTCTGTCTGTTCATCAGAGGCTGAAAGATGAGATAGCTGACGTGACCAGTGAGATTGAAAATCTGGGCCTGACAGAAGAGAGGTAAAGTGTCTCTGAACGACTGTCTCTGTAGAGGTACAGAGGCCGTGGTGATCCACACAGGTTCACTTAGGTTTATTCATGGAGAATGACATAGACCTGAAGTATCTGTCTGACAGGATACAGGGTAGTCTGATTTAGGGGACACACTATCTGCATTTAATATTATAATTAACATATTGGTAATAAATTCCCAGATATCAAGATGACTTGATTATTTTATTGAAACAACTGTACAACTTCCACTGTGCAAAAATGTATTTTAAGAAGGCCTGAATGAAAGGTCTCAGGTCTGAAGTGGATTTAGGAGCATATAAATACAGAATTGAGGATTAATATTAGTTATAATGTAAATTATATTTTAATATGTACAGAGCAATGATATTAATAGAATATTCTCTTTTTTATATTTCCTCCTTCACTATTGAATATTCTGCCTGACCACTTTGTGTTTTTTTTTTTTGCTTAAACCGTTTCCTCAATAACAGAAAAATTACACAAAAATTGTTTTCATTACCTCATAATGAGTTGTTTATACCTACAGGGAAGCAGTTAGCCTCCATAGAGTCCATCTGCAGCTCCCCCAACAAGTATCTGCTATTAACCAAAATTGTTCTGTATTTTCATAGGTCCCGATAAAAAGGTCAAAATAGGTCACAATCTCCAATCAGTAACTGGCAAAGTTTTACACACAAAACCAGAGACCCCGGCATAAATGAGGCTTGTATGGAGACTTGTAAAACTGACTTGTAGCTTTTATTTGATATGTATTCATCAAACAAGTGCACTTGTTTTAACATATACTTGTGCGTTCTCATATACTTTGAGGTTATTGACACATTGTGAATTGTTCTTTCTCCAGGAAAAGTATGCAGAGGAACAAACAGATGGCCATGGGTCGGAAGAAGTTCAACATGGACCCCAAGAAGGTAATGATTAAGAAACATCAGACTCTGTACCACTGTGTTTCGTCTGTTGTGGCTCTGACATATTTAACTTTCCATTTGATTAACAGGTGATGTCTCACTGCTTTTCAATACCAACACTGCTCTTTTTGCCGTCTTTTTTTCTCAGGGGATTCGCTTCCTGATCGACAGCTCCCTGCTGAAAAACACCAGTGATGATATTGCTCAGTTTCTCTACAAAGGGGAGGGGCTTAATAAGACCGCAATTGGTGACTACCTGGGGGAGAGGTTAGTGATACTGATGACTTTTTATTTGATCTTTTTAGTGCTTCTTTTGTTAGTGGCACTAGCTGTCATGAGATAAGTCTTACATAAACTGTAAAAGATGTGGAGAGCCACCACAACGTCTCAAACTGATTTTTGGATGGCTGGTTTGAAGCCAGGAGTTTTGCATGGTAACAGTCGCCATCTTGGGTTTCTGAAATCAGAAATAATGATGGGAGTGTGAGCGATGGTTGATAAGCTCATGCAAATAACTAGCTTTCTGTGACACACAGCAAACTGAACTAGAACTGTTCAAAGCTATAATAGCTGTTGCTAATAACTACTGTACTAATAACTAGTACAGGTACATGTAACTGCTAACAAGCACTAACAGCGGATGTACTGCCACTGGAGCTGTTTGTAACAATAATGGAAACCTCTACCATCCATGAAAGGTGCTGCATTAACCCACTATGGCTGATCTCCCCTATATGTATTTATCTGAAATGTGAATTCCAGTCTCTCGCTTATATAACCTGTTTGAACAAATATTCTGTTGTTATACAAAGATATACCTCATTATTTGCTAAACATAAGGTGTTGATGGCTATGATGATGTGTGTTACATGTCTCGCAATAATGTTTCTCAGGAGGTCTGTGTCAATTGCAGAAAAAGTCACTATGCACATGTAACATGAGGGGTTAGTGTATTTGAGTTGATGAGCATAAGGTGACTCATGCATTCGTCTGTTCTTGGGCCAACCAGAGCAGAGCCTTGGTTCCTTAGTCTGTTTTCTGTCCACTCCCCCGTGTGTGCATGTGGGTTGTGTGTGCATGTGGGACGGTGTGTGTGTGTCACACAGAGATGACTTCAACATTGAGGTTCTTCACGCCTTCCTGGAACTGCACGAGTTCACGGATCTAAACTTGGTCCAGGCTCTCAGACAGTTTCTGTGGAGCTTCAGGCTGCCCGGTGAGGCACAGAAGATTGACCGCATGATGGAGGCCTTTGCACAGAGATACTGTCACTGTAACCCTGGAGTGTTTCAGAGCACAGGTAAGTCACTAGGTGTCGATAAACTACAGCGCCAAACACTGGTTTTCAAAGTACAGCAGTTTTCCACTTTTTGGAGCAGTCTGGGGGGTTTCTCTGTAGTTACACATAGTACATTTTTAGATTATTCAAAATTGATGTTCAGAATCATATACATTTCTTGATTAAAATGAATAAGCAGATTTCCTCAAATAATTATACTTTGCATTCTTTTTTACTGTTCTCTATCTCCTCCACTGTGATTTTAACTCTTATAGACCCAAAACTGTTTTTGTCACAACTTCTAAATTGGATTTTTGTCTTTCCGTTGTGGTTTATCATTTATTACTATATTATACTTTGTAGTTTTCAGTGAAAATCAAGTATTTTCTTATATTTAATTTGCTGATCGTGTAGATAAAAAAGGCTTTTCGATCTCCCAAGACCCAGCTGTGAAACTCGTGTTAAAATATAGTCTGCCACAAAGGATTTTCCATAAAAAAAAGAAATGCATCTGAAGAAAACTGTTGCATTATGTTTCCATATATATCTATATATATATAAATGACAAGTCTTCCATAACTGTCGTTAAACTTTATAGTAATGGCAAATGATAAAAGGGTAATTTACATGAGTAATTGTGCTAAAGCACTAATCGAAATGTTAACCCAAGTTTATATGCAAATTAGAGTGGATTTCTTTCAAGGGACCAGTCTTATAAAGGGCCATTGTGTCTGTCCTTGTTTAGACACATGTTATGTGTTGTCGTTTGCTGTGATCATGCTGAACACCAGTCTACACAACCCAAATGTGAAGGACAAACCATCTGTTCAGAGGTTCACGGCCATGAACAGAGGCATCAACGATGGAGGAGACCTGCCTGAGGAGCTGCTCAGGGTGAGAGGGGTCCATGACACCTCAAAACAATTAGGACATACAACTCATTTCTTTCCAGTGTAAAGTTTTATCAATCTATGACAAGAAGTCAGACAGTGAAAAGACAAATTGCATGATTTTGTGCTTATTTGGCTTAATTCTATTTTTACTGAATGTTGTGAAAGCTAAAATCAGAATAAAGAAAATTAATAACATGAGTTTTAAGTCTCCTCACGAAAAACCTAAAATAAGGTGAAATTGATTTTTTTCCCAATGGTATTAAAATAAACCCAGAGTATTAAAAAAACATCATCATAATGATAATTACAATCATAAAGATTTAGATTGTTTTATCCTTTGTTCCTGCAGAACCTGTATGACAGCATCAAGAATGAACCCTTTAAGATCCCTGAGGATGATGGGAATGACCTGACACATACCTTCTTCAACCCAGACAGAGAGGGCTGGCTTCTCAAACTCGGTATGAGTGAGCATTTATTATTTGTTTCTACACTGATTCATATTCTAATATTCACATATTCACACATATTCTTGTGAGTGTCTTCAGCTGTCAGTCAATGGTGGATTTGAATTTTCGTGATGTTCAAAAGTTGACATTTCTATCATTATTTGTAGTAATGACTCCAAATATTTTGTACTATTTCTATTTTCTACTCCATTGCTGTGCAAAAAGTAAAAGATATTGAAATAATCCAGTTGGGTGTATTTTATATAAAAACAAATGCCACTAGTTTATGAAAATCCATGCATAAAAAGGTTAAAGTAAATTACACTTGTGCTCCTACTGGTTTTCGATTGTACGTTCATTCTTGGATTGATTGTTGACCTCAGAACTGCCTCTATGGCATTGCAGCATGTTCTTTAGCTGATCTCAGAACAGAACACAGATGATGAGCCAGACAACTCCTGCCCTCTGCTGGTTCCCAGATCAACATAGTTTTATTGTGTCAGCTGCAAGAAAGCTGTGCGGTAACACTTTTGTTACGTTTTAAAAGAAAAAAAAACATCCTGTGGTTTTTAATGGTGCCCATTTGACCGTGGTTTATGTCGTCAGGTGTGGACAACTGGGCCAGGTTCACAGAGTCCATCATGACAATAAGTCAAGGACACATAAATCATACACCTTCATCTCTCCTTTTCAGACCCAGTCATTTTATGATTTGTTTGCTTTATTTTGTTGCCTTTGTGAAGTTGTTGGAACACATTCTATAAAATAGTCTGTACGTGTTTTTATTTAGAATGTTGTAAGAATAAATTTGATTTGTAAAAGCCTTGGTGAACACTGCGGTGTGTATTTTCAGACTGATTCCTGACATTGTTTTTGTTTGTTTTTCATGGTGTTACCCTACTTTCAGGAGGTATGTATGTTCAACTGCTGGCTTTTGTTCTCTGCTTTGATTCTGAGCTGCACCCACCCCCTCCCCGGTCACTGTGTGCATCCTCTACTCCTGCACTCATCTCACCCTACGCCATGTGCTCTAGACCAGCGGTCCCCAACCTTTTTTGTGCCGCGGACCAGTTTAATGTCAGACAATATTTTCACGGACCAGCCCTTCAGGTGTGGCAAATAAAAACAACAAAACAATTTGATACAGCCGTATTTTCTAAATATAATAATAAACGTGAACTCACTGGGTACTTGTATGCAACTTTATTAGCAGTGTCCTAGTGACATTGCGCCAACATCATATCGAGTATATAACAGAGTAACCACCATGCCTTTATCAGTTTTAACAGTGAAACTATGCGTCAAACTTCATCTTCGTATCCGATTTCAAACCCGAAAACTGTTTTCAGTATACTAACAGTCTGAGGTTACGTGCTGGCGCGGGTTTCTCCTCCATGAAACTGAGGTTGCCAGATTGGGTGTTTTTTCCGCTACATATTAAAGTGTGTTTAGCTAGGTTTTCTGCTGGAAGGCTCTATAGAAATCTAGCATTCTGTTGAACGACGTTAAACTGCGAGAGCGCCGTTCACAAACGCCAGAATGAACGCGTTCATATAACATTCGTCACACAGAAATAGGCTGCAGTACGTTCAGTTCACGTTGGCCCCAGATATGTACACATTCACAAATGAGCGTTCAGTCACAACAGATGTAACAGGGAGAATCTGGTTATTTTCCAAAATAAACCTTTGTGCAGAATCGGATAATAAATTAAACGGAAATAATGTAAATTATTTATTCTTTCTGTGCGGCCCGGTACCAATTGACCCACGTACCGGGCCGCGGCCCTGGGGTTGGGGACCGCTGCTCTAGACGCCTTACACTTCGATGTGAAAGACCTAAACAGTGTCATTTCACATCTGCTGCTGATTATCGGACCTGACTTTAACCCGTGCTTTATGATCAGTTGACCTTTAGTTTATGTTTCATTTATGCCGTCGGCATGTGGCCTCACCACTGTAAAACCTCTCCTCAGGTGGACGAGTGAAGACCTGGAAGAGGCGCTGGTTCATTCTCACAGATAACTGCCTCTACTACTTCGAATACACAACTGTAAGTCACTCCTGTAACTGCTCGACTATGAATATGTCCCAAAGTGAAGGATGACGTCACGGCTGTGCTTGTCATTCATTACCAGGATAAGGAGCCCAGAGGGATTATTCCACTGGAAAATCTGAGCATCAGAGAGGTAGACGACTCCAAGAAACCGGTAAACTCCTCAGCTCTGCTTATGTTGTCATTATTGACGGCCTGCGTGGTTTCCCATCCATGTTTCATAGCAGTAATTACACAAAAGGTAGTATTTGGCGGTGGAATCAAAGTCTTCCATAAAACAGAGTTGGTGTTTATATAGTTACTGTTATGTATTAAATGCGTTGCTACCATTTGCTGTGTAATCGGCCTTCATACCTGAGTTTCACCGCTGACAAGTGTAACTGACTCTTGAGAGGATGTGAGGAGGCTCTGAGTCCAGATGTAGAGGAAGGAAATGAATTCAGGGTCACCTCTGGAGACATATGAAGCTCTGTTCATTTGAGTTTGGTATTGCTTTACCACATTAAAAAACCCACATGCAAAAATCAACATGACTTACATGTGTGTTTAGCATGTTTTCTGCTTTACTTTACCATTATATTGACCTTTCCTACAATGAACAGATACACACAAACAACAGCTTCACCTCTGATAACAGATGATTAATAAGGATTTCTTTAAATATAGAAATTGGCAAATAAAATACTGACTTTTATGTGCGCTATTTTACTTTTTATTTATGCTTCATTATTCATAGCAATTAATTGTGCAATTTGGCTAACAGTTTAAAAACATGCTTAGTATCACTTTACATAAAGCATAGTTACTGTCTTATTTGTCTGTGGGACAGAGTTGGCTCTTTCTCCAGCATCCCTTGAGAAAATGGAGACATAGTAGAGAGGTACAAGCACTATTTATGATTGAATTCTCTGTTTTGGAGAAACACTTCTGGTTTAGGCATTTTACTCTATTCAGTCATTAAGCAGCTGGATAGCTCAGTTGGTAAGGCACTGGGGCTGGTGCATAAGGGACCTGGGTTCGATTCCTAGGATGAGTGTCCAGTCTGGGTCTTGGGCAAGAGCCTTTACACTGCTGCCTACAACTGTAGCCTCAGTGTCTCGTTGTGCCGGTCCCAAGCCCGAGTAAATACAAGGGTTGTGTCAAGAAGGGCATCTGACGTAAAAACTCCTGCCAAGAGAGTGAAGAATAATTTTTTCTTTTACTCTGAAACACAAACTTTCTCCTTCTCTCTCATATATTGTTTCCTTCTGTTTTATGATCCTTCAGAACTGTTTTGAGCTTTTCATCCCAGACCATAAGGATCAGGTGATAAAAGCCTGTAAGACAGAGGCGGACGGCCGAGTCGTTGAGGGCAACCATACTTTTTACAGAATCTCTGCCCCAACCACAGAGGAGAAGGACGAATGGATCAACAGCATCAAGTAAGGCCCAGTCCGAGGGGTTTGTCCAACCTGTTCATGGTATGATGGTCTCTCTCAAAACCCCTCCTCATTTCTCACCTGCAGAGCTGCCATCAGCAAAGACCCCTTCTACGAGATGTTAGCCGCTCGCAAAAAGAAAGTTTCCACTCTGAAGGGGCTGTAGATGAGTCTGGAGGTGAAACGGTAAATCAGGAAACATGTTTATTGAGCCCAGTGGCTGTGGACGTGATCACTGTAAACATGGACCTACAGGATGGAGCCCCGGACCCTCGGCTCCACCTGCTTCTGCTTCTGTACAGGTGCAATGTATCATTTCTCACACTTTTCATACTCATTCATGACTAT
This sequence comes from Gymnapogon annona, assembly GCA_029814585.1. Classification (NCBI taxonomy): domain Eukaryota; kingdom Metazoa; phylum Chordata; class Actinopteri; order Kurtiformes; family Apogonidae; genus Gymnapogon; species Gymnapogon annona. Next base: position 2,346,362 of record JAPTHA010000012.1, on the reverse strand, counting down.
GTTCATGTCCGCAAAGGTCTTTTGAGGTCTTTTGCTCTCGTTCTGGAAGAGCGTCAATGTGGCTGACACAAGAACAGTGATTTGAGGCTTTGAATTATTTGTACGTGACAAAGAGTGATTAAGACGACTGAGAAAGTAAACGAAGACAAAAGAAAAATGTGTTTTGTGATAAGTATAATTATCACAGTCAGCTGATGAAAGTCAGTGCTCTCACATGTTGTTCATCAAGTCAAAATGTCAAAAAGTAGCCTGTTCCATTTTCCCCCTGATGTTTTTTGACTCAAACACCATGAAAATATCAGTGTTTAAAAGACCTGTTGACAGTCTTGGACAATGTGTAACCCTTCTGTACTCCTCAAATGTACTCCCCTCTGGACACAAATGTACACGCACAACACACCTCCTAAAATCATCATACATCAATATGTTTAATATATAATAAATGTTAGGGGGATGGGGCATTGGTAAGTACAATTTGGGATAAAAAAGATCAGCAACGAAATTTTTTTTCCACGTTTAGCAATTTTGAGCAGGGATGAAGTTTTTTAAGAGACTTGTAAAAAAAAACATGATGTATGATGATTTTCTAAAAAAAAAAAATTCCTTTGTTTTTTACTGAAGGTGTCCAGAGGATGCAAAAATACATCAACACATGACTAAAACAAACAAAAATATAACTAAAATGAAAATCTCCTAAAATGTTCAAATGAAAAACTACATTTGAGAAAAATCTACAAAAATACCCAAGGAGGACTTAAGGATTAAATGTATATATCGTTGGCCTCATAGTACAATTTAGAGGTAGGCAGATGTATCGGCCATTGTCTGTAGATATTGGCATCGGCCTTAGAAAAACTTGTATCCGTCGACCTCTAGTAGATTTCCCCCGTCATATTTTTAGGTACATGTATGAGTAGTGTTAAGACTGTACAGTGATGCAGATATCCACATTT
>JAPTHA010000012.1:2307556-2322803 GCA_029814585.1 Gymnapogon annona | reverse complement strand
TGGACACGGTGGGAAGGTGTCGAAAGGAGGAAGTTGAGCTGGAGGGATGTACTGGCCATGGATGCGAGGAGCTTGAGCTTCGCCATCAGAGCCACCTATGATGTCCTCCCAACACCAACAAATCTCCACCAGTGGTTCGGGAAAGATCCTGCGTGCGTCCTGTGTGCCAAGTCATCCTCCCTTAGACATATACTCACAGGGTGCAAAACCAGTGTCACCCAAGGACGGTACACTTGGCGTCATAACCAAGTCTTGAAGAGCATTGCTTCCACTCTGGAGGGAAAGTGAACTAACATCAACGCCCCGCCACTGCCAACATCTAATACCTCATGGGGAACCGACTTTGTCTGTGAAGGGGCCACAGCTACCAGGAGCAATTGTACACCATCAGAGAGAAGCCACCTGTGCCCAGCACATGACTGGAAGATGCTGGCAGATGTTGGAAAACAGCTGGTGTTCCCCTCAGAAATCACCACTACCACCTCGAGGCCTGACCTGGTGCTCTGGTCCCCCTCCTCTAAAAAGGTATACATCATTGACCTTACTGTTCCTTGGGAGGGCTCCATAGAGGAGGCATACGAGAGGGAACACCTGCGGTATTCCGAACTAGCAGCTGAAGCTCAACGGCGTGGCTGGAACGCTGAAGTCCGCCTGGTGGAAATTGGGTGCAGAGGCTTTGTGGGAACATCTTACACAAAATTCCTGAGGGACTTGGGAGACAGAAGGTCAGAGACAGTGCACAGCCATCCAAGCCGTGTCAGAGGCAGCCGAAAGAAGCAGCCAGTGGCTATGACTGATGAGGAATGAACCAGGTTGGGCCCCCAAGTAGCGGTTCAGGAGGTATGCAGTCAGCCGTGGCCTGACTCAGGGAACTGGACACCCCTGCCATGCATAGTCCCCCTGAGATTTCTGCCACTTTACACCAAGCCAATTGTCGTGGCTAATTGGGCTTGGGACGCAAACTCAGGTCTGAGCTGGCCGCCTCTGGAGAGGGTGTATAGTGTCAAAGGCCGAAACACCCAATGACCCAGTGAAACACTACTGATGATGCGTACCCGTAAATTTATTTCTTCAATTTTACCACCAACCATTCACCAAGGAGTCTTTTTCTTGCATGTGCCTGCATAAGAATATTACCATCTAATTCTGTGTTTTCTGGAATCTGTCCTTTCGCAAAAGATATGTATAACTTGAACAAATATGAACAACCTCAAATGTCTTATGAGAAGTCAATGGGAATGGATCAATATTCTTTCACGTACTAAATATTTAGTCTTTATTGGTGATTCAGTGTGATCTGCACATTGTACACGTGTAAATGATAAACTGAGACATAATATTGAAAACACTCAATGTTTCATGTTTGTAAATAAGGGAACTTCCAATGCATGGGATTGAAGGGGGACGCAGAATATTAACTAAACACACACACAAACTACATAACAGAGAATCACAAAACTCACAAGAACTACAGAGGACATAGAGAACCAGAGAATAATTCTATAAACAAACACACTTAACACATGAGAAATACACCAAATTCTAAAACACAGACCGCAAGAGAACCTAACAAACCTCAACATGAAAACAAAGCCAGAAGAACGCAAGGGGGATAGGGGGGACAACAACGAACCAGAATCCAGATCAGAGTCCATGTGAAACAGAGAATGTCCGTGTTATTGCAGCGTGGATTGGTGGAGTGAAGATATCTATGAAGCCATGCTGCTGGCTGAGCAGATTAATCTTAAATTGTGGTCTAGTCACCTGCTCAGCCACAGCCAAGCAGCGTGGCCCAGGTGTTGGAGATCATCATCAGAATGCCCCATGACACATATGGGCTGGCCATTACACTATGTGAAAAAAAGTCACAAAATATCAAGATAAATTCCATCATTTTATGAGAATAAAGTTGAATACAAGAATAGTCATAACTTCTAAGAGAGAGAGAGAGAGAGATATCTTTAATCGTCCCGTGAGGGGAAATTCCAGACACAGCAGTATAACACAAAGAGTAGAAAAAAAAAAACAGAGCAGAACAGATATACAACAAATTGAATTCTTACACAACATAGCCAACATAGACATGATTGAAGTCCCAGAGATGATAACGAGGGGCTGATGCGTCACCCGGAAGTGGATGTCCTTGCAGGCCACCGTTAGCATAGCGCTTCAGCTGCTAACTGTTAACAGTTCAAACGTGCACGTTCAAAAACTGCAACAAACAGATCACAAGCTGTAACTCACTCACACGTATCTCCAGTCCCCCCCTCCCTCTACTCCTTCTTTGGTCCGCTCTCATCAGTAGAAAACTAACCAAAAAAAACAGAGTCCGGTGGAGTCTTGAGCCAGGAGTCCTTCACAGACGGGCTGCTCAGCTAATACCCCCACTGCAGTTCGATAGGTCCCATCATGATGGTAGGACGGTTGGTAGATCAGCCGCTACACACCCGAACTGATGGAAACCCCGGTTGTACCGTCTCCTCCACATCACGGTACACGATGCCAGCACTGCAACCCGCTGCACCGATACTGTAGTCATGCAGGTCTCTCTCCGGGAGTACCTGCTGTTGCTCATCAACTGTAGACTGCCTGGCTCACGATCCCACCTTGGTGTTGAGGTCCGGGGTCCGTGAGAATAGCAAACAAGTTACTACCCTCACAAAAACTTCCTAATATTACAACTTCATTCTTGTAAAATTCTATCTCTTTTTTTCAACTCTATTCTCATAAGATTCCAAGTTTTATCTCGATATTTTCCGGCTTTATTTTCATAGTGACAAGTGTTTTTATTTTCTTACTGTATGTGGCTCTAATACGCCATCGTAGTGAAAATTGCTATTTTTTGGGTTCTTTGCTGTTGCTCATGTTCTAATAATTTGTAATTCTAAACATTTTCATAATTTAATTATACTTTTTCGAGTGTTGTTATTTTACTGGTCTGGCACACTTGAGCTGTATGTGGCCCTCGAACCCAAATGAGCATCTTTGCATGTCCTATGAAAACCACAAAAGTCAACTTCCATAAGCTCAGAAACACATAAAGATATGTTTTTAGGTTTGAGACAATGTATTTTCTGGTGAATTCTTAAAGGTTTTTAAAATTTTTTGTAACTTAAGAAGGAGAAGCATGTTCTTTTTCTTCAGGTTTGCACAGGGCTTTTGCTGTTTGGCTCCAGAACTTCTACAATTTCCATGTACAGTGACTGGGAAACACCAATGTCAACAACAGTCCTTATAAGTCAGTACAAGACAAGAGTGTTGATCAAAAATATGAAACCTCAAACTTTGAAGATAGGCCAATAAAGTCCAAAACATAAAGTAAAGCTACATTGTTGACAATTTTTTCTCCTGACATTGCAACGTACCATGTGACACGGTTGAACTTTGACATTCCCACCTGGACACGAGCCAGAAACAAACACTTATTGAAGCAGGTGTGGGAATGACAGTGTTAATAACTGTTTACACTGCCTTACATTGGCCCAGGTAATTACATGGATTGAAAACCCTTCAGAGTTCACAAGATTGTTATGACGCTGCGAGTGGAAAATGTGTGTGTGTGTGTGTGTGTGTGTGTGTGTGTGTGCGTGTGTGTGTGCATGAATGTGGTTGGGTGACACTATTTGTTTATAAGAGGAAGATGGAAGGGGGAAATTATAGACAAAAGTGACGTAATACAAGACACAAACAAATGAGTGAGCCTTCTTCCCAAAAGGCATCCAGAATAATCTGGTTTTACACAGACCCTCTCACACACACATTGTCTAAATAAGCCAGCTCATTATATGTTCCTCATATTTGCCCGTTTACTGGGACTGGAATATTTTGCCTGTATCCATTTGCTTCTCTTATGACTCTTGCACACTCAGAAAGTCTTTCCACCATGATTCATTTTTTTAATGACTTGCTGTGTCCAGCTCAACAGTTGTCAACAGTGTCCCAGCCAAGCACAACACAGAACTCTCAAATAACTTGTATCTCATTTTTTTTTCTAATCGTAACATTCACCCTTAGTTTTCAGCACCTCCCATCAAAGCGTTAATGTGAACTGGGGAAGGGAAGGCTACGATAATGTTTCTCCAGTCTGATTAAAAAGTGTTGTTAAAAGTTTCTGTTCATTTTAGATTTGAGCGGTGGCCAATGTCAACTGAGTTGAACACAGTAGCTGGAAAGAATATTAAAGGGTTAGGAATATGCCCTGCAACGGGCGAGCCGCTCTTCTCTTCCAGGAAGGACCTCTGGTTTGCTGATTATTTCTTCCAGGAAGGCTTTTTGTTGGCTGATCGGTGCTTATAGGAAAGACGTTTGGTTGGCCCATCAGTGCGAGTATTGTCACAGCCGCTTCTGATAAAGCCGGACCAGCTTCCAGGAAACCAGAGATTTACCCTCCAGCATTCCATCATTCCTTCAACATCAGCGCATACAGGGAGAGAGCAAGGCAGAGAGGAGTGGGGGGAGCATAACAAGGGTTTAACAGCGGCATGGATCAATAAAAAACATATGGGACGCATACAGATAGGGTCAATGTGTTCAGAAACAGTTCTGTCCACATGAGCCAGTGTAAGCCCGGTCCGGAGCAGCTCAGTGTGACACACACACTCCAACCAGCTATATTTTTCTAAGCTGACTTGCCACCACCACCTCCTTTCTACTCATTATGACTAACTGTAATTTCACTCAAACCATCTCCAGAAGAAAGTGCTTTTCCCGAAAAACACCTGGGCAACAGCAGGCGGGTGTGCCTCTGGTATGGAGGAACAAAAGAAAAGTACCTGTTCTGACCTAAAAAATACAAAGCGCGTTGGAAAAAGGCTGTTGTGTTAGGGCAAAATCAAGAGACACATGCATAGTTTTTGTTTTCTTTATTTTTACTCTGCTCTCCATTCACAGCTAAGAGCAGATGCTGTTAGAGGCCAAATGGTTTACTGTAACAGCGTGGACTCAGACCAAAACCTCCAACACTCTCAGGTGTCACAGTGTCCCCATACCCAACAACAGAGCTGCATAATTCACACTGTACTGCCCACATTTGGGAAGGTGTAGCGGAAATATCACTCTGTACGTGTGTGTGTGTGCAAACATAAGCAAATTCAGGGGATTTTTGGTCATGAATGAGCAGCAACACCCATGAGTAACAGCAGCAGTAGTAGAAACACTCATTCATTCAACACGCAACAGAAAAGCCGAGTCCAGAGTGTATAGATAATCAATTACCTACAGTAAAAGTGTTTTAGTGCAAGGTTTGGTCTGGTTGTTTTATACTTTAATTATACTTACTATACGTTTGACTGACTTTAATGAAATAGCACTTTAAGACTTGAAAGTTACCTCATTTGCTCTTTGTACTTTTACCAATCATAGCAAAAGAAAAAACAAATTTAGACATTTTCTAATGTGAAATTTTAAAATGTCCATTTCTATAAACACGTTTATGGGAAGGCATCTGTGATTTATGGAAAGGCATGTGGTTTATGGACAGACATGTGTCATACGTGAAATACTGTTAAATCAGCTGATTTTGAATTTCTTCTGTCTTCTGTTTCTTTTCCTATTTGTTGACTGGTGACAATACCCTTGTGTAACTTCCCATAATTGGTCCAACTCAGACTCCGACCTCTTTTGATAAGACAAAAAAGCATCTGGTTTCGTCACAACTGTGGTCTGTGGGAGGTCTCCCACCAGCAAAACAAACTGAAGTCTTCAAGTCCAAAACAAATAATAATTTTTGGTCTGGGCATTTTAGTCAAGTGGATTATAGCACTGGTCTACCCTCAGATATAGAGTCTTCAATGTTCAAGGTACTTTATTATATCCCAGGAGCACATTAGTATACAGCCAGCAGTACCCACATCAAACACAAATGTCAGATACAATGATGATGATTTCTTTGGGCTTTTTAACTTCCGGGGTTGCCACAGCAAATCAAGTTCACATATTTGATTTGAGGGGAGTTTTTACGTCAGATGCCCTTCCTGACACAACCCACTGAATGCTCAAGCTGGGAATGGAACCCAGGTCCCCTATGCACCAGCCTGGTGCCTTACCAAATGAACTATCCAGCCAGATACAATACCAGAACATAATCACACACCACTGAGGAACAGTGGAAGAAATAACAGATTTCTTATGTCTGTCGGTCCTGTCACATGGAAGGACATTGTCGTATGCTGTTGACATCCTGTTCGTGGTGAGGTCAAGGCACTAAGATCTAGCAGCACTTTACAACAAGGGCTGTTCCAATGCATTTTACATTGTGGGACGACGGACTCTTCCCACCTCCCACTACTTTGGAACGCAGCATTATTGTGCATTCCAAAGTACTGGGAGACGGAATATATCCCACCTGGAATGAACTACATCCTACCTCAAAGCATGCCAGGCAATCCATGTTGAATATAAACAACAAATATGGAGGATGCAGATCTAATCTTCTATTTGCTTTCTTACTGAGGAGGCATGTTAACTGGCAACAGTAGTATTCTCAGCTACATAAATGGGATGGAAAAGGTGAAATGACAGATGAGCTAATTATACATTGTCAAGGTTTTATCATTGTGAACATGCATACTGTGCACTGCCATTGTGGTATTGACGTCACATTGTAGTTCACAGTCAGCGTGCTTTTATCTGGCCTAGGGAACACTACATTCCAAGGGCTCCTCCATATTTCTTGTTTATTTGACACCGAGGTAGCATTTTTCTGCTAGCAAAATTATTTTTAGCTCCTACACCATTGTTAGCATAACATTACAGTGTTTTTTTGTAATTACTATCTGCTTATCCTAAGTGGGGGCCACTGTTGGTAATTTGCAAATAACTACCTCATACAACCAGAACAAATTACATAATCCATTATATTAAGCATCATGATAATTTTTTTCTGTAAATCTTCATGATCAGACGCATCCACCATCTATCCATGCAGTTCTTGACCTTTCTGACCTTTGACAACAGAAATCAAATCACTTCATCCTTACATCCTTAACGTGACATATTTAAATAGGAAAGCTAAAAGGATATCATGCACATACCAATTTCAAAGAACAAGGAAAAGATGGCATGTACGTTCAAACAGAATAACACAGATGGGGAATAAAGCAGTGTCGTGGTGTTTAGCTGACAGTGTTTCGAATGTATTTGTGTATTATAGTTAATTTTATGTTGAGAGACTGCAAAGGCATTAATTAAATGACATGCAACTGCAGCAATATCTGAAAGGCTGAAATAAAAGACTATTTTCACAATCAACTGTGGTACTTAAGGAACACCACATTTCCATTTATGCAATGGCAGGCCATGCATTTCAGATCTGGACCTGCAGTGATACCATACAAGACTTAATCCACCTCTACACATGATGCGTTTAGACCAAAACACATACAACTGCATCACCTGAACATAAAGTCAAGTACAACAGAGTTATATTAGTCTACTCAAACTAATAGAACTGCTCGGTGTCCGCCGGTGGACACGCCGGTCCCGGTCGGTGTCAGCCAGCGGACACACTGCCGGTCCCAGTTGGTGTCGGCCGGTGGACATGGCGGTCCCGGTCGATGTCAGCCAGTCGGTGTCAGCTGGCGGCACGGCAGTCCCGGTCGGTGTCCACCAGTCGTGTCCGGTGCCATGCGATCTACCCACAATACCTTACTATTCATATTCGTTAATAATATATTATTAATAATAATAATAACTAACTTTTTGGAGCCTGCTACCCAAGTGTACTGTTCGTAGTTATCAACTTGAAAGTGTTGGATAGGTCCTTTTTCCTGCTGGGTCATTCTTACTAACGGGTCTACCCGTCCTCTCTTTACAGGTTTGAACTTTTCTTGAAAAGTTTTCTTGAGAATGGTGTTGTCACTAAATTTGCGACCAAATCGATATCTTCGTCTCCTTAAGCCATTGTGGGATGAAAAAAACCTAAAACAACTTGTCATGCTACACAAATGATCCATTCCCTTTTTTCCTGTTTATCACATTGACTTTCAGGTCTGCTCTGCGCAGCTTCGCATAGCTCCACCTCTCTCTATCATGCTTTCAATCAAAAGACATGTGCACGTACTGAACACTGTAGGCCTGCTAGGTGGCTCCAGTGAAGCCAAACTTGACGCTGATTGGTTAACGCCACAGGTCCGTTCTCATTCACTTTAAGCTACCATGCGCCCTCATTGTCACTTCTGAAGGCCTAAAGGCAGATTTTGGACCTGATTTTGGACCCTGGCAACTCATGATAGTGAATGATGATTGGATTAAAACTCTAACATAAACCCCGCCGTCCAAACCTCCACCTGGAGCAGGAAGCTGAGCAACCAATTTAGGAAAGCTATGAAATGAAGAGTATAGACCATGGGTAATAATTTAAAACATATTTGTGGAAAAAAATATATATTGAAAAAATATATTCCTGATTATGTTTAGGCCAGCAGAGAAGGCCTTGCTGGCCTTGAGGCTGCCTTTAGGCATACACCAAGTCACTGCTAATACGTACTGATTACGTATTAGCAGTAATTACATAATGAAGAGATGACTAACAGGCTCCATGGACTTGAAGAGTCGTGATCTGTCCTCTTCCACTGAAGCTTCCACGTTGGACAGAATCATTAACTGTTTTCAGCCACACACACAAAACCAGCTTGAAGAGCAATGGCCAATATACAGTATACCTGCAGCTGTCGATTATTTTTGGTATCGCTTACTATGTTGATTGTTTTCTTTTATTCAATGAACACATTAATTGAATTAAACAAATTAACTTGTCCTTTATTCCAGAGCCAAATGAGACAACAACCACAAAAAAGTAAAAGTAAAATAATTTATGTTAAAAAAAACTGTATAGAAATCATAACAACAGTACAAAAGTAGATATAAAATTGTATATACTGTAGATGTAAATTACAACAAACCAGACCAGTGACATCTATAAACAATATGTAACTGCAGTCTTCAACACATTTGAATCAAACTTATAACAACTGAATATGTAACTAATATAACAAAAAATTAAGGCAAATATTTGTCATTTTTGTGTGAAAGTCAGTGATAGCTCCAATGTAGAAAATTGAACTTATCGGCAATTATCGTCTTTCTGTCCTTGTCTCGGCTGCTCCATGTTGTTTGTGTTTATCTTAATATCATGTGCATCACAATAAGAGTCTGTATGAAATACAACAGCCTTTAAATCAATTTGTATTGATTAATCAATGAATCGCTGAATCATTTCCGAACCGTTCTGGTTCACCTTAACAGCGATCCGATTGGATTAAGAAAGCTTCGTTGCTGACACAGTTCAGCCATTGACCCTCCAAAGTAGGGCATTAACGACTTCAGTTTTTTTCAAGTTGACTTATCTGTCAATAAAGTCGAAGTGGAGTTGACAAGTCGTGATGACATCATCACATTATCAGCGGAGGAACAACACGGACACACGGCTGTCCAGCAATGAGCAACTTGTATTAAAGTTCACTGCAACATAACAATGTACAGTGGTACCTCTACTTACCAAATTAATTGGTTCTGGAAGTAGTTTCGTAACCTGAACATTTCGTAAGTAGAGCCGCGTTTTCCATGTAAATGATCTAATCCATTCCAAGCCCCCGCAAAAATCGAACATACATTTTTTAGAAATCATAAAAATGCATCAAAACATGTAACAAATACATGTTACAGTTAGATTACTGCACAATAAACATAAAATGAGTTGTACATAATGTAAAAAACAAAGAATAAAGTAAAGAATAAAAATGATGTTCATTTACCGTTTAACTACTACCTGACGTTTTGTAAAGAACGTATACAAGGACGTTTGCTTTTGTCGGCTTTCAACAATCCTTTGAAAATGTGCAAACATCATCATAGAGAGCAATAGTCCGACTAGTCAACATTTTTTCTGGGTGATTCTTTTCAACAAATTTGGAAACTTCATCGAACACTCGTTTTTTGAAAGACTCGTTTTCCCGTCGTTCACTTCATGGTCCGATGGAAAAACGAAGAGGATGCTGGGATACACAGATAGAGTTCCCTCCTAGTCAATGGGATGCCGGGAAGATGCTAGGCAATAACCAATGGCAGAGCAGCTACCAGTTGTTTCCGTTTGGTGAATTCTGGGAGCTGCGAGTAGCAGCACGTACTGTATTTTTTCGTTTTGTAGCAGCGCGTACTACGATTTTTTCGCGTACTATGTATGTTTTCCTTTCGTATCCTGAAATTTATTTCGTAACTAGAGGTAATATTTTCCAGTTGAGGCGTTTCGTAACCAGAACATTTCGTATGTAGAGCCGTTCGTAAGTAGAGGTACCACTGTACACTTACAAGACACAAGCATCAACATTTTAACCCGAACAAAACAAAGGCTAACACCTTGAGTTTTCTTTTAAATTTATCCGCACAACATGAAGTGCACACACGGGCAGCGTGATCCGCCGCCGACACACACAGTGTCTGCTTAAGCGAATCAGATGCTGAGTGCACTCAATACACAACCACATTGAGAGGGAGTGTGAGAAGAATAACATGTGACTTGTCGACTCCTCCAAATTTAAGTCGACTTGTGCTACGGAAGTTGATGCGTCGACGCGTCGACTAGTCGATGTTTCTGTTAATGCCCTACTCCAAAGCATGGAGTGCCAGCACAAAACACAAATACCACTGCTGGAGCTGTGTGCATAATGGAGAGATTTCACCTTGGGAGAACGACCATTGCTTTAGTCCTACTTCTGTTTACTGGAATAGGTGCCACACATATTCACATGACCCTCAGGCCCCTTCCCCCTTCGATGCCTTATGTGAAGGATCACATTAATTTATTTAACAGAGGGGCACTGTTTCTATCCACATTAAAAAGCATCTGAATACAGGAGCAAGTGACAGAACTGTATAGACACTGAGCCCCCAAGTTCTGCAGGTTTATAGGGCTCAGCTTCAGAGAAGTCACATGACTTCCCAGAGAGGGAGAGAGAGAGAGGAGGGAGGGTGTAGAGTGTAATGTAGGAGAGGAGAATGAAAAGAAGGAGGAGTGAAAAGAGGGTCAAGAGGGTGAAAGGAACGCTGCAAGGGGTGAATTGAAGGGCTGAAGGAGATGAAGAACACAAAGAAGGTTTAAAAAAAGAGATACATTGTTCTCGGAAGTGAAATAGCACAGACTGGTGATTGTCTATAATTACAGCTGAATGAACAAAATGAGAAATGAGAGTGAAGACAAGCCAATGAGAGGATGAATGAAGGATGATGGGATGAATGAGTGAACATATGCAGTTTACGGCGGTCACCATTACATCAGCGGATGTTCATGATGTGGTTGAATGTGGACCTCATTCTGTCACCAAACTCTGACTCCTTATCAAACTCACTGCACCCACATCACAAAGCAGATTCTGCTTTCTCATGCCACTAGTGTTTAGACTACATGTATGTTTTATATGCAGAGGTTTTGCAGTCTCTGTAAGTTATGAACCAGTCAAGTATGATTACAAATGACTGGAATTAAATCATTGGTACTTTGAAAAAATTAAAAAGTATTTCCAGAAGCAATATTCAGTTTCTCTGGAATATCCAAACACTTGCCCTTTGTCATTGCTTTCCACATGAGCCATTTATCCAGTCGGAAGTAATTCCAATGAAAACTGTTTACAAGGACTTGAGAAAAGCATGTCTGCATGGATTTTTAAATTCAGTGTCTCACTGACCATTTACTTCCATTGTTTTTAGCAGGTGGTAGAAAATGCTTTTGAATGCCAATGGAAAAACAAAAGCTTTTGTCCTTCAATCAAAGTGAATATTTGTCTCAAAGACAATGTTTTCGAGACAAACATAAAGCCATTTGTCAAGCTTTGGCAAGAATGAAAAGTAGTAAGAAATCTAATTTATATGGTTCAAAAGTAAATATAATTTCTGTGTAAGTTTTGAAGGACTACTTTTATACCTGTCCGCAAAGGGCAGGAGGAGGATGAGCGGATGGTAGATACAGAGGCTAAACTCTCAGTATTTAAAGGTGCAATACCATTGGAAGTTGTTCCCTAATAGTAAAAGGTCAATTTTTTCCAGTGGATTTGTATACTCTTTTAAATACATCAACTAGTAATGTGGATGAATGGATGGAGGAATGGAATGGATGGATGGATGGATCAGTATGGATGGATGAGTGGATGGATGGGTGTGGGTGGATGGATGGATGGATGGATGGATGGATGAGTGGATGGATGGGTGGATGGATGGATGAGTGGATGTGGATGGATGGATGAGCAGATAGATGTTTCATTAAACAGGCCAGACTTCTTTATGTAAATACATGCGTCCATCGCTCCATTACTGCATCCATGCTGCATTACTTCCTGAACTTAAAGCAGTTCCTTTATTTCCTGTCTTTCAACATTGAATACACTGATTAATGTGACCATTAAAGTCACAACAATAAATAAAAATTACTCAAATTACTTTCGTAACCAATGGGTGATGTCATCCCTGACCTGACTGGAACTGAGTTTTGTATCAGTTCCCAAATTATTTTTTTTCACTGTATAACTATATTTAACTTAGTATTACTCCCCTCTGTATTTTTCATTTTTCAGTAAAAATCAGGTATTTCCCATGATCTTATTTCACAGATCATGTGTGCTCATTAAAGCTGAAATTAAAGTTTACTTTATGAGAAACACAGACAATTGAAGAAAAAGTTGCTTTTTTCAGCAAAGATATTATTAACTGACTCCATTTTGTAATCTGCAAAAATGTTGAATAAGACCAGACTAATCTTTCAAGTGGTAACATATGTTTGAACAATCATCAGTTGTTCCATTTCTATGGCATTAAGTATCTTTAAATGTTAAATGTTCAATCTTTGTGTTCGTGTTGCCTTGTACTGACTCCAAACTAACTTCATGGTTGTTACATTATGTCTTTATGTTTTGTTTAGTGTTGCATTGTTTCTATATTATGCGTTTTCCCATCATTTTTGTCTCGTTTTTTTATTGTCTTTCACATCTCTTACATTTGGTCACCTCTTAATGTTCTTTATATATCATCATGTCTTTTTTTAACCTTACACCTTTTATATTATTATTATATTGTTATGTCCATTACATCTGTTCAAGGCTTCAACAAAAACTTTTATGTTTTTTTCAACTTGATTGATTGGAAACTTTTGTGTGTTTTCATTTTTGGCCACTTTCCAATTGCAGATCATTTTTAGACTGGATTTATCTTGATTTTACAGAATGCAACACGACACATTTTTGAAAAAGTCATAAACCAGGTAATACTTTATGTTTTTGATGTTTGATGGGCACTGTGTGGGTCGATGAACATCCATCTTAGCATCATTCACAGTCTTAAAATGGCACAAGTAGAACATTTCCTTAAGGCAAATTAATTTTCACATTTTTCCAAAATTGGTGTCTTTGTATGGAATGGACCTTCAGGGCCTCCTCCAGTCAGTGTCTAGGGGTGGGGGGACATGCAAAAAACATGTCCAACTCTTGGAGGATAAGGAAGAACCCACGTCTGAATAAAATGTGTGACAGCATTTGCATTTGTAGAATGGGGGTGGGGGGTCAAGCATGAAATGTGAAACAGATGTTACTTGTATGTGTTTCACAGGCACTGATGTTGTCACCTTCACACTGAACAGCGATTTGTGTGTGTGTGTGTGTGTGTGTGTGTGTGTGTGTGTGTGTGTGTGTGTGTGTGTGTGTGTGTGTGTGTGTGTATGAAACCCATCTTTTGAGGGAAGGCTTCCCATAAACACCTGTTTTGTTTCCGGTTAATATCTCTCATCATGATGAAGAAATGATGGCCTCAGTGAAAGAGGAGAGAGAGAGAAGGAGGGGGGGGAGTGGAGGGGGGGTCACCTCCATTCCTCTCCATCTGTGAAAGAGAAGAGCTCATGTGGGATGAACACATTTGTTTATTCATTCAGCCCGTCTATTTTCAGCCCAGTGGGTTTATGGTTATTGGAAAGGCGTTGCCGTCTCGTTCCTTCCCAGAAGGAGTCAATATTTCTCCCTCTCCTTCATTTCTCCCTCTCTCTCTCTCTCTCTCTCTCTCTCTCTCTCGCTCACCCTGTCCCTCTTTTTCTCTAATTCAATATTTTCTCCAAAACACCACTCTCCCTACACACACAGGGTAAGGAATGCTGGAAGGCATCTGAGAGAAACAAAGCACACAAGCCAAGACACAGAAAACCGGCAACACACACACACACACACATAAACAAAAGTGTGAGGTTACAGAAAGCAGTGCCAACAGTGATCCCGGAAAAACCTCCCGCTCAGGACGTCTCCCACTTTCTCCATATTATCACAGTTATCTATCGCTCCCTTGTCTTGCTTACTGATGCATCTTTATCTCGGTGCATTCACGGCTCCTGTGGGGCTCTTGAGACCGACTGTGGCCTTTTTATGATGCTAATGTTTGCTAATGACTTTTAATGATGACATGTTATAGCTCATAAAACTTGGTTCTGTTACTGGCAATATCAACTTTGACTACAGCCAGATAACACACATTGGGACTATTAGCAGGTAGGTCAAAAAGAGACAACGCAACACGTGCAGTAGGCACAGACTTTTTATAATTGCTTTTCAGGCCTCTAATTTGTTTGCGCAGCTTTTCCTCATGCTTGAACTATTTTTGATGCTCTGCCATATTTCTAGACTTGCAGATTATCTAGAGTGAGTGGATATAATGTGAGGCACTCATTTACTTAAGACCTTCCTTAAACAAATGAAAGATGATAAATCTATGGTTAACTAAGACGCAGTGTCTTTTCAAATACTCAGTCATAGATTAGATTAGATCCCTTTATTAGTCCCCAATGGGGAAATTTCAGTTTACAGCAGCACATATGCAAATCTGATGAAAAATAAGAGTAAATCACAATAATATAAATATATAAATACAAATAAAGAAAAGAACTGAGTGCAACAGTAATGATCAATGAAGAGACAACGTCAGATATGTAGTAATATACAGATATATAGTTATAAAGTTCTGTAGTTATACCCTTATTGTTATATAGTTATAGAGTTCTATAGTTATACCCCCACTGTTATATAGCAATGCACAGTTCCACTGCCATACAGTTCCACAGTTATATATTGTATACAGTAAGACATCATCAGTTATATAGTAGTAAACCGTTATATAGTCATACAGTTCTAGTTATACCGTATACAGTGCACTCAGTGTGTGTTTGAGGGGGTGGGAGTCTGTGACCAGGATGGAGGCCAGCTTGGCCTTCAGCCTCCTCCTCTCCACC
>JAPTHA010000012.1:2297333-2303800 GCA_029814585.1 Gymnapogon annona | reverse complement strand
AAATACTGCACATCAGTGTCAACAGTACTATAAACAGTGTAAACATTGCACGTCACGTCAAGTACAGTTTAATAGTCAGATCGGGGGAAGAAGCTGACACTGAACCTGGCCATTCTACAGCGCATGCTGCGCAGCCTCCCACTGGACGCCAACAATTGGCCGATTTACATTTGTAGGTCAACCTCAGCCATTTTCAGCCGTGTTCTGCTCCATGCCAAGTTTCTACAGTATAAATTAGGTGTAGATATCTCAACGCATTCTTCAGATGTTGTTACAATACACTTCAGCCGAGGGATAAAAAAAAACACAAAACAATAAAATAAATTAAGCCGTCAAGACTCTGAACAAAAGTCAGCAAAGAACTAGCAAAATAATGTGACTCTATAGATCTGAATTATTTGTCCAACACTTCCAACAGATGCTCAACAGTTCTAAATTGGAATGTATGTCTTTGGTCCTTGCTTGGTTGGTACCAAATACTGCAGATCAGGAACACTCAACAACACCATTACAATAAGGCCAACAGAAAAGTCACTCAGTGGCTCTGACTTTTATGGTAATGTAAACAGGCTCACTGATATAGATGTCTGACAACCAGGTAAGATTAGCTAAAGGGGTGTGGCCAGGCACTCAGAGGGCAGGGCTTAGCCTATCTATCTGTGGCCAGGTCATCACTGGAAATGAGAACTAGTTCTCAGTGGACTTACCTGGAAAAATAAAGGTTAAATAAAGGTTAAATTGAGAACAATGAGGGGGAAAGCCCCTTCCCAGAAAATGGCCACAAAGGTCAATAACTGCAGCAGAACAAAATAACCAGATCCAAAAGTGTATCATTTCTTTTATGAGGAAGTGATATTTGCATCCTCTCTCATTTGACTGTGATTAGTGCACATCCTGCAGAACCCGGACGGGACTCGGTGTTGACTTGAAGTCCACATCAGAAGCTGATCCATCCCGCCTACATTTGTTTTATCAGTAGGTCAGGAAAAGTTGAGAGTGAAAGGGAGTTGTTTTGTAATAGGAGCTCCTCCATTGTAGCTTAATCTAAGCTACAGAGTGAATTAATTCCCACAAGCCTCCACTCCCAAATACTGACTTAGTCCCAGAGGTAACAGAGGAATTGGGACTTTGTCGCTGACAGAAATAGAGGACACTGCTGAATGGAAGCAGTTTATTCTGGTGTTTGAGGGGTGGGGATTTTACAGACATTCCTTTTCTCTTTTTACCACACATAAATGGATGATGGATGGGTGCTGGTTGGATTTAGCTTCATGGACAAAGGTCAGGCCCAAATCAGGCTGGTGACCCTCAAAGACTGACAGGGTGTCACAGGTTATTTGTGAACAGTTGAGTGTAAACACTTCATACTGTAGACCTGCACACAGGAACTGGGATGGAAAAACATGATATGCAGTGTTTACTTGATTTGTGAGATAATTTGAAATATATATAACTGGAGCACAACGGATCCTAGGAGGATTTTAAAAATGCAGATAGACTGAAAGGTCCATCTTTAAACCCAGTTAGTTTTATTTGGATGATGGCGTCCTCTTCCGGCCGCCCTGAGTCCTGCTCTGTGCTGATCGGTCGTCTATTATCCATCCTTGCTCGTATTCGGGTTGAGTCAATGATTACCGATTGTAACGATCCAAAGTCTAAAACAAACTCAACGAAAGCCTGTCAGTGACTCGCGGCGAAACATGCGTTTGAAAGTATTTTCATGCAGAGTTTTGACTAAATGTTTCAATACCAGTAGATGGGATCTATTCGCGGGAGTGGGCCGGGGCTCTGTGAGGGGCTACTACAATGTCGGGAGGCCCGGGCTCACCGGGCCGGGCGGAGGGGCTTCCGTCCGGGTGGTGGACCTCCGCTCTGACACAGTGACCAAACCCGGACAGACGATGCGCCGGGCCATGGCGGAGGCCGAGGTCGGGGACGACGTGATGGGAGAAGACCCAACTGTTAACGGTGGGGTCCTGGCGTAGTTTGACTGACGGTGTGTTAGAGTGATAGCGTTGGAAAGCTCGGTGGCGGCCTTCGCTACCAGCGTCTGAAATCTGTTGCGCTTGCAGTAGGGTATTACGGTAATGACCGTCCCATACCAATCTATAGCTCCATCGCTCTTCAACCCCGTATTCTGACCAAATCCACAGCAAATGCCAAATTTATTAAATGGCCACTGTCTCCAAAAGTTAAAGAAACCCATTTTAAAATAATAAATCGTGTTTATCCGGTGGGACAGTTTCTCGAGAGAAGATTCCAGTTTGTAGTTGATCTATGTTGTTTTTGTAACCAAGAGGTTGAAATAATTGACCATTTATTTTTCAACTGCAACTACTCTAAAACCTTCTGGAACGATGTTAGGGAATGGTTAAACTTGAAATTAAATCTTCCCGCTTTTAATATATCACACATCATTTTGTATATGGAAAATTTAAATAATGTCTATTCTGACCTGGTTAACATTGTCATTCTTCTTGGTAAAGACCATATCCACTGTAGTAAATGGAGAGGAAATAAACCTTCCTTTACTTGTTTCATAAACGAATTCAAATTACATTACAAATCTTTAAAAATATTTTAAAAAATATGAATGCTGCCATTAAAATGAGAAATTCAATCACTACTAACCTGTTATTCTCATTTATCTTCTGACAGAAGTGGTTTAATGTGCATTTAAAACATATGTACAATATAGCCTAATCTTTACTTTTCATGCAAATATATTTATATTTTCTTTTTTCTGTCAACCTTTTTTTGAAGTGTGTGCATGACTTTTTTTTGTTGTCTTTTTTTGCTTTCTATGAGTACGCCCCCCTAGTGTATATTTTTGATGTTAAAATGTTAATCCTCTGCGAGGGTGTTGTATTTTGTTAAATGTTAAATTAAAAATAAAACATGTATAAAAACAAAACAAAAAAAACAAAAACTCTGTATTCTGGTATACTGTCAGATTTTACGAACTTCGAAATAGGTGTGTCTGTCTCAGTAGTATGCGTAATTATTGTTCAGTTGCTGAAATAAAACAATATTTTTTATAAACATTCCTGGTTCATTATACTGGCAAATGAGGGCGAATTCAACAGCTGTTTTACAGATGCATCTGGAGGTTTGGATTGTTGTAGAATATCAAAATATGGCATCACATGAAGTACTGTTTTTGGAATCTTTTTTAAATCACCTCCAACATCAATATAGCACATTATCAATATTTCACTTTGAATTTGGAACTTTGACCTTCCACTACAAAAAATCCTTAATTCACCAAAATCATTGCATCTTCTTCATATTGACCTCCACTATTACTGATAGAATTTTGATCATGTTTACTGTAATATTGTAGAAAAAAAAAACTTTAACTTTAACAATTTTGAACTTTGATCTTCCGCTGCAAAAATGGTTAGTAAATTAGTTCACCAAAAACATTGAATCTTCTTCATATTGACAGAGGGATTAATAAAGTTCTATCTATTTATCTACCACTGATATAAATTTGATCATGTTTCACTATTGAATTCTGGAGACATATCTTTAAATCAGACCCAATATTGTACTCAGCCGGTGTTGTTACCGTAAAAACTCCACTTTAAGCGCAAATAGATTTCAGTCGGCGACTCACTTTACCACATTTGCTAAAGTCAGCGACTCAGCAGCAGTCAGCAGGATGACAGGGGCCACTGTCACGATTTGGTCGCATCGGAATCATTACAGTTGCTCTGTGCAAGTACTAGAAAAGTAGCAAGAAAGAAATTATCTATACACATGTACAAAAAGAGATATGTGTGTGTTGTAAAAAAAAAAAAAAGAACCAGATGCGAATTAGACTAATTTAAGAAAGTAACTACTTAAAAAATAGCATACTTAAGATATATTTTATGTACATTTGAACAAAATGTATTTGTTGAGGATAATCTGGCATTTATCAGTGAGACCCTCATATTTTTGTAGAGTTACAGGAAATTGCATCAGGTATGTTTGGGATGGAGTCTGCGCTGTTCATCCCATCTGGAACCATGAGTAATCTGATTGCAGGTAAGCAAGATCAAGGTCAAGATGCCTGCTCTGCGGAATCAACTATTGCTGTTACAGTGTGCCAATGCAATGTATTCCCCTCCAGTGATGGTGCACTGCAGGGAGCGAGGTGATGAGATGATAGTGGGAGATTTGTCACATCTGCACATCTATGAACAAGGAGGCAGCGCACAGGTCAGTGTTACAGAGCAGCATATGTCCAACAGCTTTACTCTTATAGTGATGCAAGGTCCCGCGGGTCAAAACTGTCCCGCTAAAGGGTCCACTCTGACCTGTGGGATGAATATGGGAAATGCAAAAACTGCAGATATTACAAATCATTATTAGTTTGGGTTCCACATACAGACCAATATGATCGCAGTGATCATTGTGATCATCACAACGCTCAATGTGATCATAGTGCCCAAGTGGGTCAGAGCAATAAAATAACATAATAACCTATAACTAATAACTCAAATTTTTTTATCTTTTTGATGTAAAAAAAGCTAAATTACATGAATTTGATTCATCACTAGGAGTAGATGATGGAATCCTTTAAGACCTTCCACAATGATAAGGGGGAGGGGCCCTCCACTCGCTGCATAACAGTGTGGAATGGAGCCTGCACCGTGTCCTGCTGGAAGATTGTAAATGAATACAAGGTCAAATTAGGACTTTTTTTCAGCAACAACACTATTATGGGCCAATGCCTTTGTAGTGAGTTACCTAGCAACAGATAAACAATAGGACAATGTTGTTGGTGTTAAATGTGAAGTGCAGGATCAGACATGTCAGCTGAGGTCATTCATGTGAAGATGCCCTCAGAATTTACAGCGAAAGTAAAGGGATGAAAGAGGAACTCAGAGGTAAGTGTATTATA
The DNA here is from genome assembly GCA_029814585.1 of Gymnapogon annona. Lineage (NCBI taxonomy): Eukaryota > Metazoa > Chordata > Actinopteri > Kurtiformes > Apogonidae > Gymnapogon > Gymnapogon annona. Next base: position 2,298,909 of record JAPTHA010000012.1, on the reverse strand, counting down.
CCAATATTTATAGCACATCTAGAACCCATGGTTCTTCATGGCTCAGTGTGGTGTACGTTAACTTACGTGTGGGTTACCTAGCCCTGACTAACACAGTTCTGGCTCAGGGGTCTTAATGTACAGTGCTTTGTTTCATAAATTTTGTCAAATTTATAAATTTTTCATAATGCAGTTGAACTTTTTCCACTCTAAAGACATAGAGAAAAGTTTGGAATTGACATTATTTAGAGGTTATTTTGTTATTTATTGCACTTTTTCAGCAATCTTCAGATTCTGTTGAACTGACTATATGACTCTTCAACTAAAATAAGTTTGACCACCCTTATCTGACGCATCCTGATTTATACTACAGGTGGGTTTCAGGTCTTAGTACATATTTGAATATATGTCAGTATATGTACAGTATGAATATATTTCTTTCAATTATGTCCACCAGTAGGGTGCACTATAACAAGGGGACATAAACTTGAAGTGGGTTACCTACCAACAGAAACTAGAGGGCTACATTGCCATCAAATGTCATGTGCAGAAACAAACATCAGCTGAGAAGTTCTTCAACTTGAATATATCGGTAGAATTTACCAAGAAAGTAAAGGAATGAGCTAGTAACTCAAAGTTAGCTTTATTACTTCAATAATTAGACCGCATCTCCATTATTGATGTAATAACTTCTCTTACTTACATGACTTACATGTAAGTCACTCTGGTCTGACAGCGCCTTGATGAAAACAGCAGAAACACCATTTCTACACTGATGGTTAACTTGACTGGAGTGGAAACAAAAACCTGCTACTATGGAATATAAAAGGTTATTGGCTCGTGTGAATGGCCCATGAATGATGTTACTGGTCATTGAAGTTTAGAAAATGTTGCCACTGTTAATGTGCTGGAAGAACACTATGCTTTTCTTCATTGGGCCCCACATGCATCCATCGCTGCTATTTGCACAGTCTGTTTTTAACTGTCGGCATCCCCACTGAGGTTTTAAATTGCTCCAACTGAACATAGAAATGAATCCAGCTCCATGGAAAAGTACCTATTGTGTGTGTGAATGATTTAGTTCAAGTCTTTGTGTGTTGATGCAGCTGGCAGGCGTGCATGCCACCACAGTGACCACACTCCCCAATGGCACATTTGATCTGGATCAGCTGGAGTCAAAGATTCGCCATGGTTACCCCGACCCTCATTACCCCCGCTCACGCCTCGTATGTGTGGAGAACACACATAACATACAGGGAGGGCGTGTGTTGCCTCTGGCCTTCCTGCAGAAGGTGTGTATGCTTGAGAACACTCTCACTCAGCCTTTGTAGTGTGTGGAATACTCTGGATTGATACAAGGTGCTTCCACCCTCAAGGTGCGAGCCTTAGCAGACAAATATGGTCTGTTTGTCCACATGGATGGAGCCAGAGTAATGAACGCTGCTGTGGCTCTGGGGGTATCTCCGTCCACCATACTGCAGTACACAGATACTGTCAGTGTGTGTCTCTCCAAGGTACAAATGCATTCACAACGACACAGGTCTTTAGGAACAGAATAGAAAACAATCCAGCAACCTAGATGTATTTCAGCATGTAA
>JAPTHA010000012.1:2284833-2294833 GCA_029814585.1 Gymnapogon annona | reverse complement strand
CTTATTTACTCGTATCACTGAGTTAGAACCGAAACGATTTGACAATACTCAAATCGATTAAGAAATGTATACTAGAGGTATGTATACAATTGTTCTGAATTTAAAGATGCTTCTAAGTTTGATGCAAGTTTGTTGAAGACTAGTGCATATTGTAGATTTCTTTTGACTTAGTTTGTGTGCGTTATTCTTGTATGTACCTTGAGATACTGTTAGATGCGTTTATACTTTGTGCGGTTCTTTCTACTGGTCCCAGAAGAACACGTTGTATGTCATTTTCAAATACGTCTTTTTTTCACCTATTGAAATATTTCAGTTTCATTAAGTCGAGGAAAATAATCGATAGATTGACTACAAGATAATAGCTGAAACTCTGAGTCTTTTCATTTGTGTTTATCTCTTGTCTTAATCGCGTCATTATGCTTTCTCTTCCATTGTTGTGATACATTTTCCGATAGTTGTGAATGCATCACTAGTGAGTGGGCGGTGCCGAGTGCGAGTACGTGCGGAGAGCACACGGTGCTGTGGTGGACGACGTTTATAAAAACTGGGGTCCACCGAACGGTGTGTCCCGGGACCTTCAGGGGTCGTTGGAGGACGAGGATCGAAGACCCACTCTCTGGGGGTTTACCTGCGGATTTGTTTTGCAGACGGTTCCATTTGGAACTTTTCGAGATTCGACTGAATTGGTGGAAAACCGAGGAAGACGCCGCGAACCTTCGATCAACAGAAAGAGATCAAAGGTCTGTGTTCTGTTTATCAAGGACCCTGTTTGATTAACACCTTCGTGTAAATACCTGCCACTGTTGGACTTGTATGCATTGGTTGTGCAGCCTTATCCTCAGCAGGACTAAGGGAACTGCCTGTGGGTACAACTGTGTGTAGACCAGCTGTCACTGTTGGGATTTCAACACAGTTAATGGCCATTACACACTGTTACTACACGTTTAGTAACACGTTTTTCTTACACAGTTTTATTTGCTCTGTTGCGGTTGTGACTTTATTATTATTTTTTGCATGCGTAAATTGCAGGTTTTTATGCTGTCAAGCCCCAGGTTTGACAGATATTCACCGGAGGTTAAATCGGGTTACAGTGGTTTACCTCTTTCATGCATTAATTATTGACAGAGACAACTGGGCTCACTTTATTTTTGATGACATGCATATGTGTATGTTTTTGTTGTGAATCAGTGGTAAAAAGAAACATTCACAAACACATTGCCGATTTGTCACAAGAACGACTTGATAATGTATTAAAATAACTGAATCATTAATTATCAAGTAATCCATGTGCCATTGTGTCATAAACTACTAAGACTTAATCTCATTTTTTTATAAACACTGATTTTAACTGGAGCTTGAATAACTTGGTCCGGTTTGGCAACGCAGTGCTGCACTGTGTGTTTGCGTCCGTGCGCTCGACATACAATACGATGGGCCTTTCATGTCTTGCAAGGAGAAGTTTCTTTGGCACAGCAGCAAACACACATACGCACAAACAAAAACCACAGCAATAAACAAACAGCTATAAACATACATAGAATATAAAAAAAACCAACACGGCCTCCCACACAGAACTGAGCCCACGCCCTTCGGAACAACTGCCGTTCCTCAACCAGATAACAATGCTCCGAAACATTCTCTGCCACCCCCCACGGACTATTGAGCATTGCATTTCATATTTGTCTGGTGTGCTTCATTTGCAGTTGTAAATGATCCATTCCTCACATTCTTACTATGAAACTTTAAGGAGTATGAAGCAGAAAATTCATTTTCTGCTTCATAGTGTTGACATTCCAAGAGTCATCCTTCTGTCAAGTGTTATGGATGTACCACAACATAGCAGGGTCATCTGGCAGAATCGCCTTCCTTTTATTCTTCAGACACACTGTTGTATTTTGCAGAATGCAATTGTGAATTGTCTTGATGAAATCTGCATGGGTCTCCCAAGAAAAGCGGTCACATTGAAGGCAACATGCATTGAACCAAAATTAGCAGTGGCGGCAGTGCATTTCAGACCTGGGCCTGCAGTGAGGTCCTACCTGACTTAATCCACCTCTTAAAACCATAATTCTGATCCGTGGATCTACACACAATGCATTTAGATCAAAACACAACTGTTTCACCTGAACATAAAGTCACGTACAACAGAGTTATATTAGTCTTCTCTGTAGACTAATAACAGAGAAACAAAAGGAACTGACATCGATCAGGCACAGGACCGGATGGTCTGGCGCTTCTGGTGCGATTGACCCAGGTGTCTCACATTGCGACGCTCCAGGCTAGCTGGCCCCAGTGAAGCCAAACTTGATGCTGATTGGTTAATGCCACATCTCCGTTCTCAATCACTTTAAGACACCATGCACCAGCACTGTCGCTTCTGAAGGCCTCGAGGCAGATTTTGGACCCTGGCAACACATAACAGTGAATAACAGAGACCCCACCCTCCAAATCTCCACCTGGGGTAGGAAGCTGAGCAACCAACTTAGGAAAGAATGAAATGAAGGGTATAGACGATGGCGAATAATTTAATACATACTTGTGGAAAAAAATATGTATAAGAAAAAACATGTTATGTTCCTGATTATGTTTAGGCCAGCAGAGAAGGCCTTGCTGGCCTTGAGGGTCCACCATAGCCAAAATGTTAAACTCTTGACACAACCTCATATCGTGACAGATATGTGACATCGTGACAGATATATTGGCTTTTTGATTTGATGCTGGCAACAGATTGGTCTGGTCATAGTCAATGTTTCCTGTGAGGGCTGGTCCATCCCAGATGACCCTGAAACCAGAGAAATCCACTACGGCTCAGGACACACACAAGGCTCGGTCGAGTAAGAACTTGTGTTTGTGACTCCATTGTTTGACAGTGGATCTCCTCACTAACCCCGACCATGGCTTCTATCAGCTCTACAATGAATGGCGTGAGTTGATGTGATGTCTGAGGGATCAGAGGTCGTGTTCAGCTCAGATTTAAACCTTTGTTACTTACACGGTGTCACATCAATATTCCTTGAGCCTTTTTGTTCATTTCTGCACCGTAGAGGGTGAAATATCTTAATCTCTTCCTGTGTTTCTTCATCATTAGCTCCACCCAGGATATGTATTCACCAGGGTTGTCTGTCTGTCTGCAGCATAACGCAAAAAGTTAAGGATGGATTTGAACAAAATGTAACGAATAACCTCTCAGCTGACATGTCTGTATCTGCACTTGACTCTTTCTGTTGCTAGATAAACCCACTGGGGAGCTGAGCTGCCTTGGGGAGTGCTTTGTAGTTGTTACTAAATCACTCCTGTTCCAACTTTTTTCTGTTTCATAGCCTGAATATGAGGAATGGGTGAATATTTAGAGATTAATTAATGTCAGCCAGACAACAGGAAAATTTGTGCATTTTTGCATTTGCTGTATCAAACTCTCATTCTTATGTGCTTTGGGGCTGTTCTTCCCTCCATACAGCAGCAGGCATCATGGAGGATGAATTGATGTTCAGCATGGAGGAGGAGGCCAGTGCCAAGAGACCCCCTGCCCAAAGGATTGGCCAGCGGACTGTGTCCATAAATGACACCAGTGAGGATGATGATGATGAACCGTTCATCCATCCCATCCTCAGCGATCCTGCCAAAGATGTCTGTGACTACCTGAAGAGTCTGGTATACACCCGGCAGCTGTCCAACTCTCTTCCAAAACAAAACTTTGTCTACAAGGTAAGACATCAGCATGGTGACACAGAAGTTTTTTCTAGGAAGGACAGAAATACAAAACAATGTAGGAAAATACCAGGTGAAAATGTTGTAAGAGATGCAGAGTAATTGATTAATCAACTCAAATTGATTTTAATCAAATTCTTACAATATCCTCGAATCAAAGCTGCATTTCCTTAATTTCTCTGCCACTGAACAATGGTTCCGCTGTTGTTTCACACAGAACCTTATTGTGGTGCATAAGACATCAGGATCAACACAGTTGTGCATTAGTTCCATGTTCATTGTTTGTTAGTTGGATAGAAATTGGTTGAAGACTGCAATGACATTTTTTGTAGATATTGCTGGACTGGTTTATTTATATATAATAGTTTTAAATATACTTTTAGCCTGTATTTTTGTTGTTATTTCCATATAGGTATTTTAAAAATATTTTTTATGGTTGTTTCAACTGGCTCTTGACTGGAGGGCAAGGTGTTGGTCATTTTCTGACATGTCTGTTTCACATTTTTACTCTTTATCACCCATTTAAAAAATCTTTGGATTGAATTGAAAAAAATAATTTCTAGATTAATTGACTATAAAAAACAATTGATAGTTGTAGCTCTGAATTGATGTAAACAGATGACAGCGGTTGACATCGCTGTCATCAAACAGATGACAGCCATAGTTGATATGAAATGCCATAGTTGTGTGGCTGTTTAATTTCGTAAATTGAATCTAAACTGTCCTCTGTGTGGGAGGTTAGCTTTGGGAGATAAGTTTTGCACAGTCAGAAACAGTTAACCAAGTCATAGGAAGAACTCCTTGCCTAATAAGGGAAGCGAGTGGTGTCTGCTTACACGTGCCATGTGTGTGTTGAAGTGGAAACATGGTCCTCACTTCCTCTGGTTACGTTGCATATAAACATTTCTCGAGTAATAGCAACTAAACAAAGCTGTGTAATACATTCAAAATCTACATTGGAGAGTCTCTTTACAGCAGCCGTCCAGAACTTTGGGTCTTAATAAAAAACATGATTTTTACAGATCTTGTAAATTTGATCGGAACATGAAGTCGGCATTACTTTCATGGCCTTGGTTTTAAACCTTGTGCTCTCCTCAAATTTACCACCCTCACGGCTGGAACACAGTAAAAATATCAAATGTCACTTTTCAGAGTGAAATGTTGACACGAGAGAGTGGATGTGTAGTGTAGATTAGAAAATATGGTTTTAATCAGTTTAACGGGTAATCCTTGACACGTGCAAGATTCTAATCACCAACAAAGCTTCTCCTACTTTTTATTAAAAGGAAAATGTAGAACAACAAAACGATTTGATTTTGTTACTTAATAATTGATTTTTTTTTTTCAAATGAATAAACTGATATTAAAAGGTTAAAAAGCCTGGTAACGGATCAGTCTTTGGTAGTATAGAGCAGAACTGAAGTTATGTTAGAGATGTATGAAAAATAGATTTTATAAAAACATTATTTGTTCAGCCTTTTTTGTGCATCTACATTTTGTCATGAAGGTGTCCATGTGATATAAAATGCAACAGATTGAGAGAGAGATTAGTTTGATCAGTGTTGCATAATGTTTTATAGACCATAAATTTCAGAAAAATAAATATTATAGTCATTTTAATATTACTCTGAGATTCAGTTCTAGATTTATTGATTGATACCGTTGTTATTGTCATGTTCAGAGGTCCATATTTTGTCAGCAAATTACTACAGGGGCTTGACAAATACTGACCCAAAAATGATGAGTGTCTGTGTTGTTTTGATTCAGTTGTATAATGCGTTAACATGAAGCTGCATATTGTCTTCATTTTTCTACAAGCCTGAAACAGAAACGGTGGCTGAACCTCGCTCGCATAAAGGTTTGAGTGAGAGCGCAAGGGTATGTTCCAGATCAAATTCTTTGTCCTTCTCCCCCTTCACCTCGTGGTAATCCACAGTCCTCCTCCCAGTAATCACTCTCTAACTCACTCTCCTTTTCCTGCACCCTATTAGAATGTATTTTACCACCGAGGCAACATCTTTTGCATTTTTCTTATTTCCTGCAATTCTCGTTATTGTTTTCTCATTTTTGGTGGTTGACTTAACAACATTTCATTCTATCCTTTTCTACTCCCCCCCCCCCCCAAAAAAAACACCTAGCAAGAAATTTGGCTAATTTAAAAAAATTTTTAGTACATTTTTATCAACTTTCAAAAAAGTCCAAAGTGTTAAAATGCACGTATATCCCCTCTAAATGACAAGAAATCACAAAAAATTGCAGTGTCTGCAGCTGTAGACGCGCATTGTGATCTGTGTCTGACATGGTAAAGCTCAGTTGAACAGAGGTAGACATGTCATAAAGCCATGCACTGTAGTATTAACTGTCCAGTGTGTGGGTGAGCAAAATGTACACACTTTGCACTTCATTTTATAAAAGACTATATTATATTTCACAATTTGTATTCGGTCAGAATTCAGAAATGGTTGATTTTTGACGATTTTCAAAATTCTGTCCTAGCCACTGAAACCAACACGTGAACAAAGTGAAAGGCACAGTGGTGCATGTTAACATTTGACCCAGCTCAAAAAATAATCATGCATATTAACCTTTGTTGGTGTCAATCGTTGATATACGCCAGACTCCAACAATAAAAAAAGGAGTCATTCAATCCTTATTTAGTGTACTGGAAATAATCCCCACCAAAATGACCTTTGGTGGGGTTTTTTGCATCAAAATGTGCCATTTGTTTACCGTGACAAACATGGAATTTTAAGTGGTTAAAAATGGCAATTATTGACTCTGAGATATTTTGTTTATGGCTTAAGTTCACGAAATACAAAAACACTTACAAAATAAATGGCCTCTTTAGACGAGATACTGGTGAATTTCATGTTCAGTGTTCATTACACACTTAATTGATACCTTGTTATTGTGGTAGTTATCGAGGAATAACAAGATGGGTATGAATAAAACCTATGGCATGTGGAAAATAATTGATCTGATCATGCAAATTGACTATTCATATTACTATTACAAAAAAAGTGATGATAAACAAACAATTCTAAGTGATGGGCACTTTGAATAATACCAGTAATCTACGTAATGTGATGCGTTATTAGGCAATGACATCATCAAGGAAGGGCATCACAATGATATTAATCAGACTCGCCTTTAACAACGTCCCCTGAAAATAGAGTTGGCAACACTGGCTGTATTGTTGTACAGTGATCAGTTTTATTTTCTAAGCAATAAAAAAACTGTATTTTTCCACAACTTTTTAGAGACTTTTTAGGGACTCGCATACATATTTGTGCACATGAGTGTGACGGTCCCAACAGGAGAAGATGGTTTCTATAAATACATTTTGACCACAGTTGTGCATTTGTGTCCTTTCTCAAATGAGCCTTCGACTTCTGACCATGGTGTATGTTTCTGAAAATATGCATGTTCCTGAAGGCCAAGTGGGTGTGTCCGAGGTGTATCGTCTCTTCCTCCTCACAAACGGACATCTGTCAGATCAAGTGGATCCTGATGGAAATCCTTCCCCCTAAATATAAACATGTAGGGCTGGTTAGCTTCTCAGTTTACTGGAGCTGGTTTCAGTGACCAAGATTCATGATTCCCAGGAGCATGTATTTAGTTTTATTTTTTCTATATGTACCACTACTGTAGAGGACTTACTTTACTTGAAAACAAACAGAAACAGACTTTTTCTCTGGGTTTTTGTAAATACATAAAGTACATGTATCATATCATTTTCAATTCACGAATCAGTGTTCTTGCCCATCAGATCTTTGTGTCGCTTTAATGTCTCAAACCTCATTGTGTTTCTGGCTTCCTTCCTCCTCATCAACCCTATTTTTTCCTACATTTGCATGCCTCTCAAAGCAGCCTCTGGCTTTAATGGTATGTGTATTGACTTCTGTGACTATTGATTTCCATTGTGGGCGACCTTCCTCCAATAACCCGGGTTAATATAAACCTTTCAAGACAATCCTGGTCAATCCTACTTGAGTTTACCCTCCTCTCCCTCATTAAGTTTTCCTCCTGACTGTTCTGTTTCTTATAAGAACAGAACCGTCCAATAAGAGCATCCGTTCCCTTTGACAGGAAGCGTGGAAGAAAGCCATCCAAAAAGCCAAAGCCATGCCCGACCCCTGGGCAGAGTTTCACTTGGAGGAGAAAGAGACTGAACCCTGCATACGTTACAGGTATGAGCAGAGCTGCTCTTTGGGTGTGGCGCATTATGGGTACTCAAGTTTATACGTGTTCACACAGCATTTGAAATAAAAGTTGTGTAGAATGCAAAATAAAATGAATGAACTGAAATTATCAACAGGCAAGGATGTGAAAATCATTTTAGTACAGGTATGATCTGAGGGATTAAACCAGTAAAATATATTCTTCATCTACTCTAATGACAACTCCAAATTGTTGTTTTACGATAAAAAAGCAAATTTACATGAAAATATTTACATTTACAAAGACTTGTTTCACAAGATGTGCGGCGAATCTGAACAAATATGAACAACCTGAAATGTTTTAAGAGAAACTTAACCAATATCTGTCAGTTGTTTTTCTAGATCCACTGTGATCTGTAAGTTGTAATGTACGTGTGTAAATGATAAACTCAGGTATTATGTTAAATTACTGTTTTTGTTACAAGCATTTATCATGGTTCACATTCACATTTTTTGAAGGTTAGACGTCAGTATTTTCACAAGGTAATTTGACTTTTTTCCACTCTAAATACACAGGAAACTTTGGAGTTAACGCTATTTTTAGGTTATGATGTTTTTATTTGACCAGCCTTGCTATATGTGGAACCTGCACTATAATGGGTTTGACAGCCGTGCATTAATCCGCAGCTCTCACATGCTGCTATCTGGGTCAGTGGGGTAAACATTACACACATACATTAAACACTCCTGCACTTAAGTCAGTCCATTTTTTTGTTTTTTTTGTTTTTTGTGTTTAACCATGGGGAGGTACTGAGTGTGCATTGAGATATTGCGTCTGTAAATGAACACAACTCTTGCAGACAAACAGATTTAATGGCTTTGGGTAAAGAGCAGATGGTAAAAACTCAACCCTGTGCTTGTACTCAACCTGTTATGTAACATTCAGGGATGTGACTAGAGTGCAGAAAAAGGAGGGTACTCTCAAGAACTGGGATTTACCCTCACGCCTTCTATTCATGTGCTAATTTTACCCACATGTAATTCTACTCTTCCTCTCCCTCCCGCTCCCGGTTGGATCAACCTGATGGAATGAAGGTTGCAGTACACTGTGTTCCCAGGCTCAAAACACTTGGCAGGATAGAGTAAAAAACGAGATATTTAAGTGTCGCTAACAGATGAAGTACAAGTGTCAGGTTTTTAGCCGTGGAAGACGTGCATCTGCATGTACTGATCATGCAGAGTTCATTAACCCGGTCCACTCCCTCCCAGTCCAAACAGACAACACACCACTGCAAACATGCTGTGTTGACACATTCCCATGATCGCACAGACCACAGCACCGCGCACACACACACACACACACACACAACAAGCACAAGGCAAAAGGAATGATACCAATTTGTAACTTTAAAAAAAAAAAAAGTGTTTTTAAACCTTTCCGTGTAGATCAGGGATGTCAAACATGCAACCTGTGGGCCAGAAGCAGGGATGAATCTGTGAAATAAGATGACACTAAAAGTATTAGCTATCAGTGGTATTCAACTTATTTTAGTTCAAGTTCCACATTCAGACCAATATGATTTTAAGTGTATCAGACCAATAAAATTCTACCATAACAACCTATCAGTAATTACCACTGTCTTTGTTTGACCCTTTGTTTGAGTTGCTATTATGCTACTTTATTTCACTTTGTGTGTCTCTGATGAGAAATCTTGAGTTGCTGACAGACACAAAGGTCAAAGACTAAGGTTGCTGGTGTAAAAAGATTGGAATTCTGTAGGAGTAGCTTTATTTTTATTCACTGTAGCATTCAACAGAAGAGCAGCATGAGACTGTTCCACCTGTTACAAACCACTCACACTTGACAGGTAAGGTCAAAGGGTCAGGCATGGTATCTTCTGAACTATCCACACGTTCCATCCCATCTGTTCTAGAACAGCTTCTACAACAGGACAGTTATTAGGAAAGTGCTGCCATTAACCATTTCATTGATGATTAACAGATGTGGCATCAGATTAATTTCCCGAATTGAAGCAACTGATTTTTAATGGAGTCATTTAGACTTAGACTTCCTTTATTGTCATTACACAGACACACACAATGAATCTGGTAACGAAATGTCATAGAATTGT
>JAPTHA010000012.1:2232019-2284733 GCA_029814585.1 Gymnapogon annona | reverse complement strand
TGTAACAATGTAAACAGTACTATAAACAGTGAAAATACTGCACATCAGTGTAAACAGTACTATAAACAGTGAGAATAATATATCAGTGTAAACAGTACTATAAACAGTGAAAATACTATATATCAGTGTAAACAGTACATTTTGCATCAGCTTGTAAAATAACCGTAATGGTGACAAGACAAAGCTCCGTAATAGTATATGATCTAAATGCAATGAATGAAGGCACAAATGGGACGATGGCCTTATTCTCCTTTTGTTCATCTTTGGTTTTGATAAACTCAGACTATTGGCCCACTGCGCGGAAATTTCAGTGTTTACAGCTGGAAAGTACAGAAAAACAGAAGTTCAGAAAATAGAATATTTAAAGAGTAAAACAAGAAATACACAAAGTTAAGAAATACAAGTTAATGGTACTTGTATACATACAAATACATGTTTACAGTTTGTATTTTGTAGAAATTTGCAGAAAATACTGAACAGATAACATTTTGATGGTGTGATGTATAACATAGTTGTCTGGATTAATGTTTGCTGTACAGATGCACATGTCTAAAGGTCTAGGGATTAGAGATTTCTAAAATACTACTAAAGTCTGAGTTAGACTCACCCCATATAGCATTGAACTCAATCTGATTTCTACTTGCTAACTGGCTCAGAGTGACAACACAGAAACTGACAAGGTGTGTATTTGTATGTTAACCCAGGAAACGCAGAACCATTGTGTAATGCCATAGAGATTTACTAGATACTACTTTGCTTAGATGTGTCAGTAAATTAAGTGGAAAAATTCAGAGGTTCGTCAGCTAAAGTGAACAAAGTAACAGACTGAAGGTACAATAGAGCCACCCGATGACATTTCAGCTTCACAAATGATAAGAAAGTCTAAAATGTGTTCTGTTCTATGAACTAATTAGCCAATGAATAGGTATGTTGTAGATTTTACGTGTGCATAATAATGAGAGTATTAAAATGGAATGGGTGGTGTTTATTGTATCTTATTAAATCTCCGGTCACTTGTTGCAGGTACAATGCTGTCAAAGGAGAGTGGGGCGAAGACCAGGTGCACATCAAGATGGCTGCTCAGGTACAACTGACAAACAGCCATCTTAAAATCAAAGGAGCATGATTATGGCAGAGTTTTTTTTTCTGCAGCTTATTTCGCATGTTTGGTTTCTCACAGCCCTTTGGGAAAGGGGCCATGAGGGAGTGCTTCAGGACGTAAGTTTGACAATTTTCTGTATATTCATTAGTTCTCATTTAGCGGTTATTGACCTTTTGTTCTGAGGCCATGCTGGTCTTAGAGACTTCAATTTACTAGGGTCACACTTGTTTAATTTGTTTAAACTAAGTGGTACAAGTCCACATTCTTTACATTTTATCTCTGACCCAAGAGCCTTAATACTGACTTTGTGGCTTTAAAGGGCCAAACATGGGTTGAAAACAAACATTAGCAGCAAGGACTTGTTTTTAATTTTAGCCTCAGAAAAGTGAATTCCCCAGTTTAATGGAATATCAGCGTATGCAGTTAACTACAGCTGTTTTGCTCTTTTTGCCTGAAGCTCTAGAGCCAAAGAGAAAAGGCACTGTAGTCTGATTGGTAGTGTTTAATCCACAGTTATGTTAGAAATGTAAAAGAGAGGCACCCATTTAGTTCAGGCTTTAGATGTTAAGTGCAGTATTCCACAAGAAAAGTACACACTGACAAAACTCAGAGTGAAAATAAACTGCAATGAAAATAGTGAAAACAAAGATGCAATAATTGCAATGAAAATAGTGAAAACAAAGATGCAATATGTGCAAGCCCAGGCATGTTTGATCCTGAAGATGGAGCAGTGTATCTGTGGGGTGTCGTTTCTGTGGACAAGTGGAGGACAATTTAGGTGTAAAAATGTACGCATTTCATAAAGTTTCATAAAACCGGGTAACAAACCATCAAGTAATTGGATTCTTCCAGTTGAAGCATTAAAGGTAGACTTCTCAGTAGATGTTTGATTTGTTGCAGTGCAACCCTGTTACCAATACTCAGCAAAACAGATGAACAGAAGAATCTATCAGTAAGTCATTATGTAGGAATTAATCTAGGCTATTAAAAGAGGTCAAACCCTTATGAGTCCAGATTATCTTATGTTGGAAATAGTGTAGTAATTATCATGAAAATATTACACTGATGCATTAACAGATGCATTTCCTAATTGCAGGCTGCCTCCATGTGAATACATCTTATCCCTGTGTTATATATCTCTCTCTCATTTTCTTTCCTTCTAGGAAAAAACTGTCAAATTTTTCACACAGTAGCAACTGGAAGTCTGCATCAAATTATGTAGCCAAGCGTTACATGGAGACGGTGGATAGAGACGTTTACTTTGAGGACGTCAGACTTCAGATGGAGGCCAAACTCTGGGGGGAGGAGTACAACCGCCATAAACCTCCAAAACAGGTGAATAGTACTTGTGCTGCTTGGAGACGCATCTAGGACATCTCTGGCAGATGCTGACCAATGTCTCTGAGAATGTTACTCTGTCCTCAACATTTAAACAAGAACTGCAAACTCCTCTAGCCTCCATGTGCATTTGCTTTTTGTATTTTTTTATGGTGACTAGTCTGGCCTGTCTTTAACCTGGCCAGTCTGTAATGACGTTCTAAGATTCAGGAAAATTATAATGAATTGATTAAAGATAGTGCTGAGTAAATGGCCGCAGTTTTTTTTGTATTGGTATATTTTCTGTTTTTTCAGTATATATTACAAATGAATTCCTGAATGTATAAATGTTGATAGGAAAGTCCCCCATTGTCAAATCAACACCAACATCACGTGCAACTATATTGTAAATATGAAAAGAATAAGGTATGTACATGTGTACAGAACAACTAACACTATAGAGTGGCTGTTTTTTTTTTGTGTTTGCTTTCATTGATACCCAGGTGGACATCATGCAGATGTGTGTGGTGGAGATGATAAACCGGCCAGGGAAACCACTCTTCCACCTGGAACACTACATCGAGGGCAAATACATCAAATACAATTCCAACTCTGGTTTTGTGAGAGACGATGATATCAGACTCACTCCTCAGGTGGGGTCACGTGACGTCACCTTTTCATGATTCTTCTGTTTTTAGTTTACCGACCAATAGGCTATGAGCTCTTGTGTCCAGTGTCATCTTTGTCTTTGTTGTTTTTTTTTTCAAACATCTTCTTTGATGAAGCGATTGGTCGGATTCATTTCAAATTTTATATGTAGCTTCCTAGGGACAAAGTCTACAATGTTTGTTCAGTTTTGAGAAACTTTGATTTCTTCATTTTTTTGGGGAATTTTTTTAATATTAAAAATGGGTGTTATAACCGTCTGTATTTTGATGGTTTTTACATGGAAATGGAGATACCAATATAATTACTGTTGCTCATTTCGATTGAATGAATCGAGTTCTCCACCAGTGAGAGTACCACTTGCTTCTACTGGGAGACTGATCTGCATCCAGACCACAGGACCGGAACATAGAACAGAACTTGACAACCTCACACATTCCAGTTGTTGCTGATTGTTGATAGAACATGACACTGAGATGCAGACACGTTGGTCCTATTTTTCTGCACGTTGTTAATACATCTTTTCTTTTTGCACATCTTAGGCCTTCAGCCACTTCTCCTTTGAGCGCTCAGGCCACCAGCTGATCGTGGTGGACATCCAGGGGGTCGGAGACCTCTACACAGACCCGCAGATCCACACAGAGAGGGGCACTGACTTTGGAGATGGAAATCTAGGTGCAAGGCATTTTCGCCTTTTCTATCGACAGCTGAGGCATATTGACCAGTGCTCAAACTAACTCTAGTCTTTGAATGGTGTGTGTTCCAGGTGTGAGGGGCATGGCTCTGTTTTTCCACTCTCATCTGTGTAACAAGATCTGCAAGAGTATGGGCCTGACACCTTTTGACCTTTCACCTCCAGAGAAGGGCCAGCTGGACTGTACCAACAAACTGCTGGTAATTGAAAAAATATGATAATAATTTTCAGCCAAGATGAGATTAAAAAGGCTAAGATGAATGTCGAGACTGGCTCCGGGAGTCTTGACAGAGCACACAAATCCAGGGTGTATGTTAGAAAGCCAGGAGAGTCTCTTAATTTAAAAGAGTAACAAACTAAATGAGTCAGAACGAATGTGAAGACAAGTCCAATCAGAAGAGAGCTGAGGACCTGCACTGCTGTTTATACATGTTCTTCTCTGAGTTAGGTGCTCTTCCCTGCGACAACTGTCCTTGTTGTCGTCGCACCATTGTAGCAACTGCCAATTACCACGGTTGTGCTCAGCCAGGATGCCCAAACAGCTCCTGTCGTGGAGAGAGAGAGAAACGTGCCCACAGTAATAGTGATCACTACAGGGGAAAGTGATTCAGGGGAGCAAGCCCACGGATGCCTTTTATTTTTCCGCTGGTAAAAGTGGTGTTGCAGCCTAAACCATGCAGGGTGTGGTGGTGCAGTTTGGAGGGTTGGTCTAAACACTTGCGTGTGCCTTGGATGCAAAAATTCACATATATGTACAGCAGCTGGGGACACTATAATCAAGACCAATGCTTTTATTCCATGGATAGTCCTGTGTTTTCTGAAATAGGTCATGTATTTGTTTCCAACTCAATACATATTGAAAATGTAGTTTTTCAAACTTCTCCTAGGGCTCGAGCTCTATTGGCATGAAATTTGAACATAGAATGTCCACACTTGCCTGAACAAACGTTATCAAAAGTAAATTGCTACTGCAAAAACTATGCTAGTTATACACCGATATATTGTAGTGCTAGGTATAAAATGCAAATTGCTGCATATTGTTGTGAAAATAAATGTCAATGTCAAAATTTTTCGATAGGTCAAGTAGACACTTTGTGCCAAATTTGGCATTGTACGTGCTAGGGCATTAACAGAAACATCGACACGTCAACTTCCGTAGCACAAGTCGACTTAAATTTGGAGGAGTCGACAAGTCGCATGTTGTTCTTTCTCTCCCTCCCTCTCGATGTGGTTGTGTATTGAGTGCAGACTCTGCCTCTGATTCGCTTAAGCAGACACTGTGTGTGTCGGCAGGGGATCATGCTGCATGTGTGTGTGTGCACGTGCACTCTATGTGTGTGTGTGTGTGTGTGTGTCGGCGGCAGATCACATTGCCTGTGTGTAAGAGCACATGCAGTGTGTGTGTGTGTGTGTGTGTGTGTGTGTGTGTGTGTGTGTGTGTGTGTGTGTCGACGGCGGATCGCGCTACCTGTGTGTGCACTTTATGTTGTGCAGTTAAATTTAAAAGAAAACTCAAGGTGTTAGTCTTTGTCTTGTTCGGGTTAAAATGTTGATGCTTGTGTCTTGTAAGTGTACATTGTTACGTTGCAGTGAAGTTTAATACAAGTTGCTCATTGCTGGACAGCCATGTGTCCGTGTTGTTCCTCACGACCTGTCGACTCAACTTCGACTTTTTTGACGGATAAATCGGCTTGAAAAAAATGGAGTCGTTTAATGCCCTAGTATGTGCAACATGTGACCAGAGATTTAATAAGATGAAATAAACACCCCCCATTCCATTTGAATATTCTTATTATGTACACAAAATCTTCAACACCTATCCATCAGTTAATTAGTTCATAGAATATAACAAATATTTTAGACAATTTATTGCAATTCATGAAGCTCATCTGGTAGCTCTACTGCACCTTCTGTCTATTATATTATTTCGTTCACTTTAGCTGACGAACATCTGAATTTGTCCACTTGATTCACTAACAAAATGTAAACAAAATATTATCCAGTAAATCTCTACGGCACTACACAATGTCCAGCTCATAAGCTTCAGCGTTTCCAGTATGAGCCAGTTGGCAAGTAGACATCAGATTAAGTTCAATGCTATTATAGGGTGTGTTTGGCCCATATTTTACTGGTATTTTAGCAATCTAAAACCCTAGACCTTCAGACATGCATCTGTACAGCAAATATTAATCCAGTTAAACAACTATGTTTTACAATTGTCCTATGGCTTTAAACTCAGAAACATGAAGTTGCATTAAAGTTAATCAGATTTCTATGTAAGACGTGGGGTCACCTGTGAGACATCTGTACAGTTTAATAATGATTGGTGAATGTGGACATAATTTAAAAAGAAGAAGAAAAAGAAATCCAAGTCCCAAGGCATTAACCTTTTTTTCCATCACTGAAGATACTGAGGCTGAGATGTGTCAATACTAAGTATTATTGGCTCGGCCCCTGTTCATAACTGCCTGCAGTTCTAGTTTAAAGTTCTTTTCACTTATAAGAATGAGTCTTAATGTCACAGTTGACAAAAAATCCTGAAGTTATCACAATTCATACATGGAAGGCATCGCAGTAAGTTGTAATCAAAAGTACAAACGTCTGCAGCTGAACATCAGACAATGATGCATGGTCCTCAGGGATCACAGGAACTTGATGGAGATCACGTTACTTTAATACATTTCACTGTCCATTCTGAAAGAAGAATGTGCAACATGCGCCAAGTGGATATGAAAGAAATAATCTGAACAAAATACGAAGATATTGTAGTCAATTCTTTATTCTATCTGTGAACAGGCATTCAACGTGAAAGTTTTTAAGCGCTGTATATGACATTTTTAAATTTCCCCCAGAAAGTTCTGTTCCTGTACCCAGAACACACAACAGTTAATAGTCTGTCACGATTCACTCTTCCTATTGCAAAGCAGATATTCACTGTATGGTTATTTTGATCATTTTGAACATTCATTTTATTTTCATGGTGGGCAGTAGACAAACAGACAAACTCCAGTAAACACAACCCCTATGGGGAGAGGGCCATGAAACCTGCTCAGTACCCATCTGTGACATGCTTTATTTGCGTAATATTCTGACCAGTACATATGTCCTGCAGAAGTCTGCTCAGACGGTGCTGAGAGGCTGCGAGGAACCCTGTGGTTCTCCTCGCGTCCGTACCATGTCAGCAAGCCGTGCCACTCCGCTCCTATCACGCCTGTCTGAGACATCGTCCATGGACGAGAGCATGAGCGACATGGACTCCATCCCCTGCTCCCCCCTCCCCATGCCTGGATCTATGGGCAAGTCTCCTGTTGGTAGGTTCATCTCACGCATTTCTATCACTGCTTAGAACAGTTTACAGTGGTTGTAGAACATTTATTGGTGTGGATGCAGCACGCAACTTTAGTTCAAATGATGTTTATAGTAGAGTTAAAACTATTAATCAATTCAGATCAATTGAAAACATATATGAAATTAAAATTTTTCTGAATCGAAGCTTTGTTTTGCTTTCACTTCTGCTAAATATTGGTTCCACTGTTGTTTCCCACGGTTATTGTGATCCACATGACACCAGGATCAACACCGTTGTTTTACGTAGCATAGCTCAGAAGAGGTGACGAATAATGGTCCCAAAACTTTTCTGTTTTGGAACCATGACTTACTCCTTTAAACTCTGAATCTTTAACACAAACATTACAAATTTTTATCTTTATTTTCATTTGTGTGTTAGTTCCATATTCAGTTGTTATAAGTTTAATCCAAATGTGTTGAAACCTTATAGGTATTTGTATATATTTTTATACTGTTGTTTTTTTAAGACATTTTTTTCAAATAATATTTTAATTGAATTTTAAAAATAATCAATAGATTAATTGATTGCAAGATAATAAATGAATCTATTGATTAATGTATTATCAATTAATCTATTGATTAATTTATCAACTTCTGTTGCAACTCTGCAGCAACAGACGTAGAGAAAGATGAGGGTAGTGTAATAAAAATTAAAACATGCTAACTAAAGTTACATCTTTCTAACTTAGATCACTGATAGTGTGTGTCCCTTTCTTCTCATCTATGTTTCAATCATAAACAACTAGAGGATATAAGCTATATAAATCAAATTTAATTAATTTGTGTGTTTCTTGAATTTCATTAATGTTTTTTTTGTTCTTTGACAGGCTCATCTTTTATGGCAATGTATGACCATGAGAGAATGCACAACAACTATGCAGGTGAACATAAGGTGGGTTTCCATCCAATCTATGGCTGCAACAAATCATTTTCACGTTCTGTTAATTCCCTAAGTTTTTGTCATAATAAAAAGTCAAACACTATTCAGTTTCAGTCGTAGATGAGGAATGAAATCTGACAGTGTTCACATTTAAGAAGCTACAGTCAAAATTTGGGTTTTCTTAATTATAGAAGCTAATTATTGCTTGTTGAAATCAATGACAATTAATTTACTAGTTAAATACTGACAGATTGATTGAATAATTTTTGCAGCTCTCTTCAGAATATATTGAAAATGTTAACTGAGTTTTCTGAAAATATCCTTCCATCCATGACCATTGCTCAATTGTTCTTCGTGGTGGTTCAAATGTTCTGGATGTAGTTATTGGATTGGATGAGCTGCACCAAAATGTCACTTTTGAGGTGCTTAGGACTTTCAATCTTAGGCTCTTAATAACTACAAATAATGTCACTCCCTGTGATGATTTTGAGATACAGGGACATACAGTATTCACTTTTTTAAATATCCATCAGTTTCTTAACTTTTAAGCCACGATCAACTTGTGTATTGTGCATAAATATATGTTTTAAGACAAAAGATATGAAATCGCTGTTGATTGGATAAAGCAATATGTGCTTGATTTGTAAATTGAAGCAGATGAAGAAATTGTAATTGGCAACACAGAACATGGTCCTCAATTTAACCATTTGTTGTTACATTTCTGTTGGCTATTTTTGTCCTAAAACACAATCCTCATCACTCATTTGGATTTTCTACAGGATTCTGAGAGTGGTGGAGACAGCGGATACCCGAGTGAGAGAAGAAGTGAAGGTGACATCAATGACCACGTTGACGGGGTATGCTTTCAGGTTCTAAGACCTGTTTGTATTTTACTGAATGTTTTTCTGTTTTGTTGCAGGATATTGTTTTTCTTCATATCTTGTTAAAATATTGTACAAAGCCTTGGAGGTTTTTGTTTTTTATCGGCAGCAGATTTAGCTTTGTCTTTTTGCTGACGTCGACTGTTAAATATCCATGAATCCATGGAATTAAGAAGGAATAGCCCTTTTCCAATCATTTTATACAGTCTGTCGTCTTTGTGAAGCCATTCCCTCATATATTATTGTTGCACATTCTTATGAAATGCTGTTTAAACATAAAGACCTTAACATGATGTAAGCTTTTCTTCTAAATGTGGGTAAAACTACTTTTCTCTCCTTCGGGCTGTGTAACATTTCCTCTCATCCACACTAGGTGTTGACTGTTAGATTGGCTGACGGTGGATTTGATAATGCATGTTGTGTCGTCATGTAGGCCCATCATCGCCGCAACAGATATTATTCAGAGTCGGATGAGGACAGTGTCAGACGGGTAATCAAACATAGAGACAACACTGTTTGACCATCATCATCCTCACCCTGATCATAATCATCACATAACCTATTAACCCTGCGTTGAATCTTATCATCTTTTTGTCTCGTCCCTTGTTTTGGTCTCTTTAAAATAGACTCCTCACCTTTCTTTTTAAAACCTCCTGCTTTGTTTTCCCTCACTAGAGGAAGATGGTAATTCCTCCCAGAGTATCTGCCAACGTGTATCCAAATAATACACCTGATAATGAATCGGTGAATATGTGCATGGCAGATTGTGAGGCAGCATTAATCTGAGCGCAAATACAGCTTTCCTCTTCTTTGACGCATTGGATGCAAATCCTTCCAGCATGATTTTCACATTTGCCTCTCCCGGGTCAGTGTGACTGTATACTGCTGTTGTCTTTTACATAAGCAAATGAAAGCTGTATGATATGGAAGTGTATGCTGCAAAAAAGAAAACAGATTAGTCTCATGTTTATTGCTGTGACAAGATGGTTTTCATATTCCAATTCATATTATACTTGTGAAAATTAGCACACACATCAGACACATGCACAAATATCATGTTTGATGGGTTTTGCAAATGGTAATATTGATCCTCAAAGACCCAAGGCTCATCTTTCCTGGTTTTACTGAAAACCAAAATGATTCATATCAGTAAAACCAGTAAAATGTTTATATAATAACTCAACTTTGATCTGAGCTTTATTGAACTTTTACATGATTAGAGAATTACAAATAGGTAAACGGCAGATTTTCACTGGGGAAAAATGCACAATGTAGAGGATAATAGTAGAATAAATGGTGATAAATCGCCTAATAATTGTTAAATAGAGATGAAAGTGAATTTCAGAATAAAAGCAGCACTGGGTCTTTCTTACCTTCCATACTTCCTTATTCTCAGTATATCTGAGTGAACTAAGGTTTTCCAGCTTTACATGAGTTAGAGGGTTTGTCACAGTTAAGATGACTGCACAGGAATAAGTGCATCGTGGCTAGAAAATGGGAACCAGAAATTCAGCCATTTCAATACAAAGGTTGAAAATGGCACTCGTCATAAAGAAATAGTTGAGAACTGACTGGAACCCACACAAACGGTTTCACTTCAGGTTCATGCTAAAGCCTACTTCTACACAGTCTATGGTTATAACAGAAACATCTAATGTTATAACATCATTTGGTGTGATGATGAAACCTAAACATATTTAGTTGTAACATGAAAATATCTGGTAATGTAATTTAATCTGTTTTGATTTTTCTGCCAGTCATACACTCCCACAATGAAAACGCAAAATAAAGATGATAAATTTTGGACTTGAAACACCATCTACCTCTGTTACGTCTACATTTTCTTGCCAAATTAATCTCGCTGCTTATGAATCTTGCAAAGCTAACGTGTATGATATCGCTTTAACAGACACTGCATTAAACCAACATGACCGGTGTATTTGTAAATTGAAGAGCTGCTTGACAAACTTGAATTTCCCCAATGGGGATGAATAAAGTATCTATCTCATTCAGCTATGGGAATGTTATCACTTCAAATAAGTGGTTGTTTCTGGATGGGTAGAGCCCTGATGGTGGCATTCAATTTGAATTTAAGCACAATCCAGTCTTTCCGTTCTTGGTGTCTGTTAACGTGTGCTAATGCTCTTGTGCTAATTGATATAAGTATTTGCCTACCAGAGCTACAGAACATTAATCTGTATCTGTATGTTGACCACGTTTCTATGCAGCTGACAGAAGAGAAATGGAGTTTCTTCCATTCATCTCGTGCTCATGTCCATCGACCATCGTGTGTGGCCACCGAGGTAGAACGACTGAACACTCTCATGCAGAAAAAGATTGGTCAATCGATCCTGGGAAAGGTAATACACATGCACTGCAAGAACAATAAATAAGTTGACCAATTGGAACCAGACATGACTTATATGAAACCCTCTGGAGTATGATTATCATCCCAAAGTAAAGCTTTGTATCATTCATTGAGTTTTATTTAATGTGGACAGAAAGGTCAGATTTTCTTGTGTGCAAAAACTATGTAGAAGTTTTACGTGAAGTTTATTTTGAATAGATAAACATGTACAATAATGTTGGAACATAAACTACAAATACCTGATTACACTACTAAGTACCAGAAGTAGGTTTTTAATTTATTTCCCCCGTCTTCACTCAGGTCCACCTAGCAATGGTGCGCTACCATGAAGCAGGTCGTTTCTGCGAGAAAGATGAGCAGTGGGACCAGGACTCAGCCATGTTCCATCTCGAGAGAGCAGCCCTGTGTGGAGAGTTGGAGGCCATCGTTGCCCTAGGACAGTGCCTTCTGCAGCTGCCGCATCACATTCTGCCAGATATGGAGCTGGAGGTACTGCCACACACGAATGAACCTCTTCTTTGTTTCACATCCGCAGTTTTATTCTGATGTGTCTCGGGGCAAATAAAGTCAAATTGGATTGATTTTTGTCTTGAAGACGTTTCACCCCTTACCCAAGTGGCTTCATCAGTTCATAAAGAACATATGAGATATCGAGAGATGCCTTTGGCCTGCATAAATGAGAACTTACACAGACATATCTTGATGTGGTTGTGTCATTGGCAGGACAATTCAGGAAACCGGATGAAAGGGTTCAAGTATCTGCTGCAGGCAGCTGAGGCTGGTGACCGCTCATCTATGATCATAGTGGCCAGAGCCTTCGATACTGGACTGAATCTGTCACCTGATAGGTCGGTAAAGATCAAGCAGAGTAATACTGCATTCACATACTTTGAAAATTGGACATGATTGTTCCCTTGTTAATGTTCTGCTACTGTTGCTTGGCAATTTTGCAGATTCATAACACACAACATCCAAGAAAACCACTAGTAGATAATGAACACTTCCAAAACTGTTTTAGTGAAGTAGCAGGGTAGGATAAATTGTATGTCAGCCGTTTTTCATTTGGTTCCAACAACACACCTGCTTTTTTAATTCACAGGTGGGAATGATCAGCTTCCCTGTAGCTTGTGAAGGCAGCAGAAGCCTCGAGTTTATAAACGTCAAGTTTAATGCTGCCTGCCGTAAAATATTACAACAGTGCCCCCTACAGGGGTTAAGACTCGTCAAGGTTTACATCTTAAACCAAGACTGAAAATTTTCGGTCTGAAGACGTTGGTGCGTTTACCAAAGTGCTATACTTAACCGATAAAGACCCAAATACCTGCCAGAAGCCAAAAGCATCTTGTGATTCAAAAGGTTTAATACCTGTTGAACCACCAATCCTATCAATGCATGTTTTGTCAAAACCACATCTCCCCAAACATCTTGATTTAGAATTTTTGTTTTTAATTTCTCCTCCTTTACACAAATGCACACTCTTAAAATATTTAAAATCATGTATAATATGTTGTACAAGAATTCAGTTGTTGTATATCTGCTCTACTTTGTATTCTGCTGCTGTATCTGGAATTTACCTTTGTGGGACAATTAAATTGAATAGAATATACCTTTATTAGTCCCACGAGGGGAAATTTCACACACAGCAGTTATACAAAGAGTAGAAAAACAGAGCAGATACACAACAAATTGAATTCTTGCACAACATGGACCACATAGACATGATTGAAGTCCCAGAGATGATAACGATAATGAGGGGCCGTTAATGCGTCCTTCGGAGAGAAACAGCAGTAAAAGTCTGCAGCCACCGTTAGCATAGCGCTCACAGCTGCTAACTACTAACAGTTAAAACATGACCGTTTTAAAGCTGCAACACAGTTCACATCCGCAAATCACTCACTCACACGTATCTCCAGTCCCCACCTCCTCTCCTCCTCCTTCGGTCCATTTTTCTGGGCATAGTTCTCACAGAATAGTCATGCCACAAATGCACACCTTCTTGTGGGTTGTGGTCTGTTTGTGCAGATCAGATTATTCAACAGGTGGCCCATCAACCAAACAAACTCGCCACCCATATAAAGAGATCAATAGTTGCTCAACCAGGTGTCTCCAACTCTCACATCACGCACTGCCGGGAGCTAATATGAGTCCCTTTCCACTGGCTCACCAAGGGTCAATAATACTTGTATAATAGCACAAAATTGATTCATCACTTGGAGAACTGATCTAAATTTCCACCCAATCCAAATTACAAGTCTCCTTGTAATTGTTCCGTTTCATAGTTTTTCAAATGCTACTAAAATATTTAGGAATACTGTAGGCAAATGATTAGATTTGTTTTGTTTCTACTTTTGATTTTCTTAACCAAAGGAAGCAGGACTGGGAAGAAGCCATACACTGGTACGACACAGCGTTGAACATGACAGACTACGATGAGGGAGGGGAGTTCGACGGGACGCAAGATGAGCCTCGGTACCTGCTATTAGCCAGAGAGGCTGAGATGTACCAGGAGGGGGGTTACAGCCTGACTGCAGACCCACAGAGAGCAGGTTGGACTGCAGGCCCTTGCACAAATGCATAGTCCAGTGTTTGATGTTAACTCGGAATATATCATTTTATCAGAGCCCATTTGTTGTTAACTCTGAATATATCATTTTATCAGAGCCCATTTGATGTTAACTCTGAATATATCATTTTATCAGAGCCAATCCATAGCACTGCTGCTTTTCAGAAGGAAAACCCAGTTCAGCCCACAGATTCAGGAGATTACATCATTTTACAACATCACCAGTAAAGGTTGCAGGACAGCTCCACTAATGCCAACTCAGCACTTTTGTTGTTAGATTTTGTGCCTTTCATCTGACACAACTTTCTTTATATAAAAGCACACAGCAACAAATGTACTTTACGCAACAGATATATCTTTAAAATTTGTCTAGAAACTTTTAGCTATTTCTTTTCAAAGTTACTCAAACACTAAAACATTTTACTCTAAATGACGCCAAATAATTTTCTGTCATAGTAAGAAAAAATTGTGTGTAGATGTAAAAGTCAGTGTTTCCAACATTGTTGGTATGTGTTGTAGTGTTTCAGACCCTAGAGGGTCTAGAGACTCTTTATCCAAAAAGCCTCTAGTGTCAAATCCATGTCCTGGTGTTATTGGAGACTTTTGGAGACTTGTCTGACCTGTGGTTGTTTGGCTCAAACTAATCCCTGATTATAAATCAGTTGTCTCTAAAACAATGTTATCCCTCTCTACACTTATGCAAATTGTCTGATATTATTCAATGACATAATTTAGCAACTCGTAGCAGCTTTTAGGACAGATAATAGTTGCTTTCTCTACTAAAGTTTTAACAATGTTGCTCAGGTCACCTCCGATGGGCCAGGGATTCAGTTTCCCAGGTCTTTGAAGGCTGGTTTTTGAACATCATGCTACATAAGTGTGTGATTTCTCTGTACTATATTCATAGGTTGTGCTTCAGTGTTATTGTTAAGTCATCATAGTCCGTCTTCTCTGCTTATAGGATGTGATGCAAACTACTGGTTCAGGAATTGACAAGTCATGGTTCTTTTGTTTTCATTATTACCAGAAACGCAAGGCAAACAAAAGGCAGGAATTGTGGTGCAACAATACTATACAAAAAACCCGAAGAGCCAATCATTGGAACAAAAGGAGAGTTGTTGTTCAAACAATACAACACATGCCTCCTCTTGTTGCACTGGTCTGAACTGTTAGAGAATGTTGCACACTGGAACTTTGCAAGTATAAGCAAGTTCGCAACTTGTCTTATTTAGTCTTTTCTGGACAATACATAACAAAAGTATGTGTTGCTATTCGGCAGTACTTGGTTGATTTTTTGATGACTTGTTTTTCTTTTTTTTTTTTTTCGGAACAAAACACCAGAAAAGTCCAACTTTTGTCTACTCCCCACCCCTCTCTTTCTTCAGGTGATCTGTTTACAGAGGCAGCAGAAGTTGCCATGGCATCCATGAAGGGTCGGCTGGCAAACAAGTACTACATGAAAGCTGAAGAAGCCTGGGCATTGATGGAGGAGTAGTGTGTGGATGTGGATTTTATTTACAGAAGAGTCATGGGAGCTTTGAGTGTAATTGACAGCCAGGCTTATTTTATATAAAGTTACACCCTCAGTGGTTACAGTTTACATATTTGTAGAACTCTTGCTCTTTTGGTTGTGGCTGTTTGAACATGTACTCTGCCTTCAAATTTTTTCATCTCCAGGTTTACCTTGTCTGTGTTTCTGAAACGGTTGATTTTCTGTCTCTGTTTACGTTAGAAATGTGTGAGGCAGTCTCAAACGCTTTGTTACTTGTGTATAATGAGTTCCCTTTTTGAACAAATTTGTATAGAAAATGTAAAAAATAAAGCTTTTATTGTAAAATGTCCTCATTATTGTGACTCTTGGTAATTGACTTTTTGGAAGTTTAAGGTTATCACAATATGTCTGAATCACAAGAACCAACATCACCCTGGACTGAAAATTTGGACTGAAATAACTGTTTTACTGGTTGAAATAACTTAAGAGATAAAAAAGATTCCAGTGATATCAAATTGTCTTCATGTTGGTAAAAATAAATTTAGAGAAAGTAATACAAATATTCCCAAACTTGTGGTTGGTCCACATTGCCCTCACACATGCTTGTTGCTGTAGATCAAGGCTGCAAAATGTTCAAGAGGAATTTTGATCATTCTTCTCACAAAGCTACTTCAGCTCAGGCTTTACAAATTATCTTTCCACTGGTGAATGTCATCAATCTATGAATGTATATTATGGGAATCTACACTGACACAATGACAAAAACCACAAGCATTAAAGTATGAACAAACCTTAACCGTAGCTTCCCAGGGACTTTGTAACCATGCTTTGCAATAGTCAAATATTAGTCTGATATTTGACTGATGCAAAGCATGGTCACAAGGAAAGTAACCATGCTTGGTAGACTTGGTAGACATTGTAGACTTTATCCAACAGTGGAGAAATTCAAGTGTCGCACCAGTATTTACAGTGGAGTGGCACAAATATTACAAAATTCGCAGCAATTAAGAGTTGGAGTCATTACTACAAATAATATAGCTTTTATTAGAATGTATATCTGTCTACTGCAGTAATGTCCTTCCTGCATGAGAGAGCCCATGAGTTATTCTCTAATGGCAGTCATTGCACAGGCCCAGGAGATCATTGCTGCATCACTCAAATTGCTTCACATATGGTTTGCATGGTAGAGCTTTAATCTGTTTTCATAGGTGGTACAACAAACCACTAGCAGACTGTTCACTGCCAAGGATGTTATGCAACCTCCAGGGGTTGTCTGTATGTCTGTCTGTTGCAATATAGCTCAAAAAGTTATCAACGGATTTCAAAGAAATTTCCGTGATTCTTTAAAAATGCAATTTTCAGTTGAATAACCTCTCAGCTGCCATGTCTGTTCCTGCACGTGACATTTGATACTATGTCAACATGAAAGTGCCTTTATTGTTTTTCTGTTGGTAGGTAACCAACCTCCTGTAGTTAATGCTGAAAAGACACGTGGACTTGGCAGAGGACCATGCTCTCCGAACGTTGTTTAAAATATTTGTTGTGTGTTATATTTAAAGCTAATATGAGCTTTGCAAATCATTGTCTTTTTGGACTCCTTGCTTGTACTTCTATTTTCACGTCTGCTGTGTAATTCAGAAACACTTTCAGGCCTCGTGTTATGAACTTTGAAGTTCATAAGACACAACTACTTTTACCACTGATGTCACAAAAAAGTCACGTTGGCTCATAATCATATAAACTAATATATTCTCTTGTACAATTATGAAGTAGTGGCATTTTAAATATTTTTAAAATGGCCACGCCGTTATAACGGCACGGTAGCGTGGCCGAGCGGTCTAAGGCGCTGGATTAAGGCTCCAGTCTCTTCGGGGGCGTGGGTTCGAATCCCACCGCTGCCATCAATTTTAGAAAAACTCACAATAAATAATGCTTTATGGGCATATATAGAGTAGACACATTAAGCAGCTACCAACGTACAGAACATTCTCTTCAGTAAGAATGAATTAAAGTTCATACACGAAAAGCAGAGTAGCCGCTTGGCATTGTGGGCATGGGCTCCTCCCCACGTGTTTGTGTTAAGCAGAGACAACATGATAGCGACGCCGCTACACCTCAAGCATGTTAGCATGAGTTAACACACACTGCTCCTGCTTAAACACTTGTGGACTGAGCGTACACGGATGAGGTAGCTAAAACCATTGAAGTGAAGTGTGCAGGTGAGTTCCAATTGTAATGCCTGTGTTAGTTGTTCATAAACACATTTAAAATTAGGCCTGTCTTATTTTGACTGATATGTTAGCATGCCAACCTAGCTTGCTAATGTCTTGCTAGCAAACAGTACAGCTCAGCTTTTAACTTGCATGCTAGTTAACATCGTTGTCGATGTGATTTGAGTTATGGGAAATGTAAAATTAATTCGGATTTATCATGGCATCTGCTTCTAGATACAGTATGTTAGAAAGTTAATGAAACGGGCAATGTAATTCAGGCCTTACCAAGACTGGCCGATGGGTTTGTTGCTAGCTGTTGCTAACGTGACTTGGATAGATTATGAGTGATTAAAAGTCATGTTAGAATTATGGCCGTCTGGAATTGTCAATTGTTGTAACAGTGGTTTGCCTAATTATTACTAGCTATTAAACCTGTGTTGTATGGGGTTTCTTCATGTTGAGTATTACCTGGCTAGGGCAGTGATAGCATCACCTGACATACTGATTTGTCCCAACTGTCTAGTAGTCAAAGGGCCTTCAAAATGGGTTACGTTTGCTATTTAGTGGAGCTTAAATGAGTTTTATTAGACTTTGTCCTAGAGTTAATGGGCTGTGACTATTTGCGGAATCACATTACACCTGGAAATGCCGGTTGTCCTTGATATCTTACTGCACCAGCTGAGTGGCCTGTTTACCACTTGTCACTTGTTCTAGTAAAGCGAGTTAATGAACAACTTTGCTTTTGTTGCTTCCAGATTAGGTCCCTGAGATCTGTTGCCACTTCTCTTTTCCCCCTATTTTCTTCTCGTTCTGCTGACGTCAAAATGGCCAGTGGGGATGATGACGACCCTATTATAGAAGAGGTAAAGCCACAGTCTAAGGTTAAATTATGTTACGGCATTGTTCAACAGAGGCAGGACACTAACCATTACAGGGGCAGTTTTTACATGTTCATCTTAAATTGTATATGGTTAGAGAATCATTCAGACAGCACAGGCCTCCATCAGGGCAGATCAGTTCCACACCAGGCAGCATGCCTTTAAGCAATAACATACAGTAGAATTGAAGTGGGTTGCCTAGCAATAGATAATGGGGCCATGTTGACATGGTGTCAAATGTCATGTGCAGAAACAGACATGTTAACTGAGAGGTTACTCAGCTGAAAATGTAATAAAACAATCCAGGATCTCCTACTCACCCGTTCCAAACTTCCAGAAATTTTTAAGGAAAATCCATCAATAATTTTTTGCGTTAAGTTGTAAACAAAAAGCAAGACAAACCACAGTGGATACATAACCTCCTTGGTAGAGGTAATAATAACTAAAAAAGCACTCAGAGCACAGTCCTTTGTCAAGGCAACTCAGCTCCCCACTATGCTGCCCCCATATATAATATACCCTTGAAGTGAGTTATTCAAATGAAAATGACATTAAAAAAATTCTCTATTCATCACAAAAATTAACCCACCTATTCTTTGTCCCATTTCTCTGAAGTGCTTTTCTACTTTGGTCTGAGACATGCAATATAATAACTGTTAATAAAAAACCTAATTGTTGTTTCTGTTTATTTTAGATTGACGTGTATTTAGCCAAAAGCCTTACAGATAACCTGTATCTTTTCCAGGTAAGCACTGTGATATCTTTGTTACATGATGTAGTGATATAATGCAGCCATCAAAACAAAGGGGCCACGATTCAGTGGGTATAGACAATGACTCCATTGTTAATATTGTTTGTCTATTTAAACATCTCTAGTATATATTGGACACAATCTGATTAATTGAAACTTTGTTTATTATTTCTGACACAGTACCCTGTACGACCATGTACCATGACCTACGATGATGTTACTCACCTAACTGCCAAAATCAAACCCAAGCAGCAGAGGGTAATAAACAACTTTAATGCCACACATCCACACCGTTCTTTGATGACTTATGCTATTTCACAATATTTTTGTATTCCGTGTAGGTGGAGTTGGAAATGGCCATTGACACCATGAGTCCAAACTACTGTAGAAGCAAAGGAGAGCAGATTGCTCTGAATGTTGATGGCACTACCTATGATGAAACTAACACCTATTCTGTGTATGTGTACCATTAATCCTCAGCTAGAGTCATATGAACGTGATTGTGGTGTTATGAGTTATTTTATTTATAAATGATTGCATTTCACACAGTTCTCCCTACATGGACTTAAACCCTAATGAAGTGTTTTATGAAACTGCAAAGTTGATGCCTTTGTCCTAATTCTGATGTGTATTCATGGAAATGCTCAAATGGAGTCTTCATTCATCAAGGTACAGTGTGTTGTATGCTAATGACCTCTTCTGTCCCTTATGTTTCTATCAAGGAAAATGATGGACAAACAGACTTTCTCCTCCATCCAAGCCACCACCAACACTTCCAGATATGCTGCTGCTGTGTTTCGCAAAGGTCTAATGAGTTCAAATATAACACCAGATTCTTTGGAAAATAAAATAGAAATACTTTATTATTCCCAAACCGGGCAATTGACATGCAGCAGGAGCATCATGACAGGACATATAGCAGCAACATCACTACAGGAAAGTTTTATTGTCCAATGTAGCTTCATGCTCCTGTTGTAGTGAACTTTACCATTAGACACATTGTTATGTACAACACACAATCTTGCCAGAAGTGCCTTTCATCATCAGACAAATATAAGCATTAGTACAGCACATTAAATGATATTTGACAACAGCCCTGTTCAGACATGCATTAATGTGTCCAGACTTTTTAGTAATCCACATTCAGGACACAGATCTAATTGCTGAAAATGTTATCCTCATCTTTCTGCAGGCGAGCTTCATGTTACACCTCTGACGGGAATCCTTCAGATGAGGCCAAGCTTTTCCTATCTGGACAAGGCTGACAACAAAACCAGAGAAAGGGAGGCAGCCAATGAGGGTAATGTTTTGTGTTTTTTTAAATACCAAAAGACAGTTGTACTACACTCTTTAGACCAAGACCTTAGCTTTGCTTGCTGCTGTTAGGGTTGTTACTGTTGTCTGAATAGAGCCTTATGTCTGCAGGTGGAGATTCCTCTCAGGATGAGGCAGAGGAGGAGGCCAAGGCTATCACTGTACGTTCAACCTCTTTTGTTCCCTCTTGTTTTATGCACAAAAGTCAACCATAGACATTGTTGACCAGGTGTATTTGTATCCCAGGTGAGGTTTGCCCGTCCTGAGTCGGAGCAGGCCCGACAGAGGAGGATCCAGTCATACGAGTTCCTTCAGAAGAAGCAGGCAGAAGAGCCCTGGATTCATCTGCGGTACCATGGTGTCAAGGTAGGGGGGGGCGCACTCATCTATAACTTGGAAATTGTACCTCTGTTAGTGAAAGTTGTTGAGGGATAGTCCAATTATCTGAGCCAAGTTTTACAATGTAAGTATGCAACAGTATTTTTTAATTTTATTTTTTTATTAAAGCAACGAGTTTCTAATGTAGGCCCCTCCCCCTCTGTAGTAACCTCCTGGTGGTCTGACCAATGTCCTGCTCACACATTTAGCCATTACACTGATATTCTCATATTTTTATTGATCCAGGAATTTGATTAAAGTAATAGATTTAAAAGTCTTTGTTACAGGTGAGATTCTCTCGTGGCTTCATTGTTGCTTTGTAATTGTAGGATGGGCGCTCAGACCATGAAAAACAGTATCTGTTCTGCCAATCAGTGGATACATCAGAGAACTCTGAACTGGTCAAAAGTCCAAAGTGAGTCTTAACCAATTATATTAAGTGCAGCGTATTTTAACCTGCATTGTGTGATTATGTTGGCTGCTATTGGTATTCTTTAAATTTTAGTTGAGTAAAGCTGGTACTGGTCACCCTGTCTATTTGAAGCTCACATTCTTCTTCCTCTCAGAGAATACTTGGCCATGCTGATGCCCCCACTTGCAGAGGAAAAAGTGTAAGCATTTATTTATAAGCCTCCTCTGTATTTTGGAGACTTTCTAAGTACGTTTTAAGCAACTCATTCCCACTGTCTCTGTGTTTGCTTTAGTGTGAAGCCTGTTGGTCCTAGTAATGTGCTTTCGATGGCTCAACTCCGTACATTGCCCCTGGGAGAACAAGTGAAGACCTTAATGAAGAATGGTATATCAGTATTAATATGTATAATCTTTATACCCTTGACCCTCTACATGGGGGTTTATAGATATACCGGCAATTCCATCCATCCAAGATGTTTGTCCAACACATATCTTGTAGACTGTTTACCAAATTCTTTTCAAATTTCACACATGTTCTTTACATGTGCTTTTCTCCCACTTTTTGTACTATTATTTCTGTTCCAAGTTTTTAAAAAGATTAAAAGTTAAGACTCCAAACAAATCCTTCGGTCATCGGTGTAACGGTGACCATGAAGGGCAGAGTGTTGTACATCCATGGAGGGTTATGGGTAAACGCTGCTTACATTTTCACTTGTTGTAGATCAGGTTCCGCATTGGATCCCATATAATCTCAAATGGGCCGTGTCAGTAAAAGATAGTAGGTAGTAAAGGTAGTAACATCTTGTATAATGTCAACAAACTGTCAACTTTTCAATGTTTAAGAGTGAAGCAGTAAAGTTACATTATGAAACTTCGATGCAGTTCATTTTTCTTAGCGTACTTTTTTTAACTAGTACAATTGTTTCTGTTAGTCACGGGGTGTTAGTGTTGTTACCTTTCTGTTTTACTGACAGAAAACAGAAAGGTAACAACACCAACATGCCGTGACAAACAAGCAATTGTACTACATTATGAAACTGTTTACATCTACAAACTATCTTGTACAAAATGTAAATAACATGATCAATCTGTAATATCTTCTGTTAAAAATATTAAGTTTATCATTTTCACCTGTGTAGTTGCAGATTGCTGTTACATTTATCAACAGGCTTTTAATTGTTAAAATTGCACTTGTCCTAGACATTTCAGATGGTTCATGATTGTTCAGACTACTCACATTTTTTTTGTCAAAGCATTGTTTGTAAATGTAAACATTTTTGACTGTAACTCTTGTTTTGCAGATAGAGAAAAACAACTAGGATCAGGTTGTAAAGTATGAACAGAGAACTCTGTCAAGTACAATGTCGGTGGCAGTTATGACTTATTTGGTTAGTTTTTAATGTAACTCCAAATATAACGATTTTGGTGTTAGTAGGTATTTCAGTTTGGTTGCTGTCCAGGGGGGAGGTGAAAGTGGTGAAAAGAGGTTGTTCAGAACACACATACATGTAAACAAGTTCAATATAAGTTGCAAATGGATTCAAATCATAGGTTAGAAGTTTTGGACAGCCTAGACATTACCTCAACATAGTTTATGTCATGGGGTTGGAACACATGCCATTTAAATCAGGAAAATTTAAATGAATGCAAATGTGGTTACGAGCTGGGTTACGGTATAAGTCAAACTCTTAAATCAAAGTACCACTGTGTTAGTATCTCGGTGCGTTGCTGTAACTGATGACTTTGTGGAAAGAATCCAGAAACGGCTCATACTGCTTTTATTTTCATATAGAAATGTCTTTCCAACATCTCCTTTGCAGTTAAGGTGATGCCTTTTGCAAACCTCATGGGCCTCCTTGCGTCTGGCACAGACTCAACTGCAGTTCTGCGCTGCATCCAGCAGGTGGCGTTACTGGTTCAGGGGAACTGGGTCGTTAAGAGGTAAAAAAAGAATCCGCTACAGATTTATGGCATAAGATAATTTTCAGGCAAAAATGACAGTTTCACTTATGTCCTGTAAAAGGTCACCAGATCCAGCTCATTAATTTTGTTGGGGTTTGGATTTCCTACAGTTGCAGTTTAATTTGAAATTTATCTTTTGACGAAATTCGCCATTGTGAGATCAAAACTCGTAGATTTTTTTCAACAACAGCATAATGTTGCTGTGGATCCACATTTTGAGGCTCAATCCTTCCAAATTAGATTCCTTTATTCATCCCACTCAGGGAAATTTCTATTTACAGCAGCAGAATACATTTGCAGCAGACACAATTATACACATTTATAGCTAAAGACGACTGAAAGTAATACAACATGACATTCAGACAACACAAGCTATTTTACAAGCTATTACAATGAATTAGATGAGCTGTAGTAAGTTCAAAGTGTCCTGGACTCTGTTCTTTCACCGACTCATAATGGGTTTCTGAGTTTTTTTCTTTAACACTGAAGCAGCAAAACTATTAGTTGAATTCAAACCATATTGGATTTATAGATCAAAGGTCTATAAATCCACTTTTTAGTGAATTATCACTTTTTAGGAAAGGTAGGTCAGTTCAAATTTTTCATACTTTCAAATATATAATTTCCCCTTAGTGATGTAATTTTGAATGTCTATAAAACATTTTGTTTCGTGTTTCTATTAACTTCAGACAGAACATGTATGGAGGCAGTTGATATTTTGACATCAGTACATGCATAGCCATCATGGAATCACCTGGATTGCTGCTAAAATATTTGAGGGGCAGGGTTTATTGTGCATAACACCACTTTTTCATAAATTCATGGACATTGTCTTGAACGGTGTAAAGTCGGTCTGTCTGTACTCTGATCAGTACCTCTTTCATTTTATTTTATTGCTGAAGGTTTTCTCTCATCAGAAACTCTTGTATGTTTCTTCTGTAGTGATGTCCTGTATCCTAAAAACACTTGTAGCCCTCACAGTGGTGTCCCAGCTGAAGTTCTCTGTCGTGGCAGAGACTTTGTGGTAAGATGCTTGTTTTTCATTTTATGATTTATGTCGAAATGAAAAACAAGAATACGAGTCTGGCAGCATTTTGCAGATTTTTCTTCTCTTTCTCAAAGATGTGGAGGTTCACTCTGCAGCGCTCTGTGATGAGGAAAGAGGTCACATCTATCATCAAAGTAAGAAGCAACAAAACACCAGATACAGATTTTCTCTAAATGTCATTTGTGCTCACATTACGTATGTATCATTAGGTTCATGTGTTTTAAACAGCCTAAACGTGACTCTGATGTCCATGTCTTGGAATGAGCATTTGTTGAATAATCCACCAGAGTGCGCTGTTGAGAATTAACATGTTAACCTATGTAAGTTAAATTAGATTTTGAAAGACGAATCAATAATAATGCACACGGCAATGACGTGCATCATTAGAGGAATAATGCACATGTCTACTAATGTGGATATTGAGAATATTGGTTGTAGTAAATATGTGAATGGTTTATCACCAACTTACATGGTGACTTTTAAAAAATGTTCTGCCTGATTATGATGGAAATACAAACATAATCAATGCAGAGGACGGACAGAACACTCTGTATGCAAGAGTGTGTCACATGGATCAGGTGTGTCATACATGGTCCCTGAGCCAATACTGGCCGTCCAAGGGGTTAAATCTGGCCCACAGTTGACTTTCCAAAGGGCAAGTATTCCTTCACAGTTAAGAATGTCACTGAGTTTAAACAAGTTTTTTTTTTACTGTAAAGTTAAATACTGTATGTGAATTTGTAAATCCATAGTGACCTGTAAGCTGTACATGTGTAAATAATAAACTGAGGCATAATTTTCTTAAAATTGCATTTAATTTTTTAAAATAAATTTCCATTCCATGGATGCTCAGGTTATTCACATTTTTCATAAAAGAATAGTTTAGAAATGTGAACATTTTCATGCTGCAATTTTTTTTCACTGAAAGAGAACAGTTGGAGTTATCATTATCTATATATTTTTTCAAATGGTCTGGCCCTCATGAGATGACAATGGAGTGTAAGCCCATGTATATCCTTAACTAAAACGCCCCGTGATGTAGACCCTAGATGGGTCTTTTTCTGGCTGATGTATGCTGTGTTCAGGCTTGGGAGCATCATCCAGTACATACTGCTTCATTCACCTCACAGTCACTGTCTTCGTGCATGTGAACACAGATAACAGGTTCTTCCTTTTGCCTGTTATCAGCTTCCACCGGAGGATGTGAAGGAGTTCCTAGAGCATGTAGCGGTGCCTCGCATTAACCGAGGATGGGAGTTCCTGCTTCCTACAGATGTAGACTTCATTAAGAAACACCCAGACGTTGCCCACAGGCAGAACATGTTGTGGCTCGGCATCCAGAGCAAGTAGGTTACACTCAGTGATGCACCAACACCTGTGTGAATGAAAAATTGCACAACAGAATTATTACAGTTTCTCCACAGTTTTCAGCCAAACATCCTGATTTATGTTCCACAATATATTTCAGCAACAGGTTTGATTTTTTTTAAGCCTGACTGATGTCAGCAGCCTCTTATTTCTTAAACCACTGTCAGTTTGAAAGACAGTGTAAACATTGTGCAAAATCAGGATTCCTCAGGCTCAGATTATGAAAAACTGGTCCAAGGAGTGTAAAACCTCAAAACACAAGGATTGGCTACCACAGTCCAAACCTGACCCCCATTGAGAATTGTGTTTAAAACAAGGTATTACCCAGTAGTCCAACCTCCTTCATTACAACAAGACCTTGGTGAAGAATCTATGCAGCTCTGAATGAAAATAAAAGGTTTTGTTTATTTGGACATTTCATTCGAGTTGATTGGCATAAATGAAGTTCAAGGTGATTCACTAAAATATATCATTTTTTTCAGGAGGGGCAGGCAGTGTAGTTCAGCTACTTGAGGTTAAGGGTCAAGATCAAGGAAAATTACATAAATGCACACATTTCCAAAACCTTCCCATTTAAGCAGGGCATAATTATCAAAATATATATTGGTTAAAAGTAATATGGTTTATTTTTGATGTGCCTCATACATGTTTATTCATGGATCTAAATTGAAATGGCGAACCTATTATATCATGATAGTTGTTGCCACTGCAGCAGAACATGTGTTGCACATTAATACGCCTGTGCCAGAATGGAGGACAGACGGACGACAAAATTCTATCAATATCCCTCTGGCCAGAGTTGACCAATAATGAAGTTGATCAGCAGTGTGGACAGAAAAAAAAGCCAAAGAACATCACCTGGCATCCACTCATACTCTAGGTGGGTGGATGTGGAAAAACGGGTCCTTTTACCTATAATTCAATTTAGTCTAGGTTACCATTGTGTCATGGCCCTTGGCCCATGACACAATGGGCCAAGGGCAGTCAATGAAATATGTTTTTTCATTTCTAATGTAATTTGAGTTCTTGTTAATCATGTGGCCCTACTCAGCACTTCTTATTGTTTGAACAATTTTCTCTTATAGGTTGGAAAAGGTTTTTGTCTTCTCAAAAGAAGACTTCATGCCAAAGAGTTGCCCTCAGCCAGGTGAGTATAGTCTCACTTCACTTTATATTGGCTTCTTCCTGGGCAGATGTATTGTAATAGCGTGGTGACTTTGTTTTCCCCAGAGCCTGTTCATATTCCCGGGGATCATGTTTTAAAGATGGCACAAGAGCGAGCACACACAAACCAGTCGACCTTAATGAAGGAGCTGGCAGTGAAAAAGGAGAACTTTAAGGCAGGAAGTGGCGTCTGCATCAAACAGGAACCTGTCAGTGACAGGGAAGACGAACCAATGGACACGTCTACTTCTCTCCTAAACGGTTCTGTCAACGGTTACCCAGGAACTGCCTCCCCCAGCTTCAATCACACCAATGGCAACGGAGAGAGTCCTCCCAACACCACCTCTGCAGACCTGCAGGACTTCGTGAATAAGACTTTCAGAAAGCATTTTGTACTAACTCTAAGCGAGTTCAAGAGACTCTTTAACCTCCACCTCGCAACCATGCCAGCAGGACAGGTGGTCATGCAGTCCATG
Source organism: Gymnapogon annona (assembly GCA_029814585.1). Classification (NCBI taxonomy): domain Eukaryota; kingdom Metazoa; phylum Chordata; class Actinopteri; order Kurtiformes; family Apogonidae; genus Gymnapogon; species Gymnapogon annona. Next base: position 2,257,459 of record JAPTHA010000012.1, on the reverse strand, counting down.
TCCGACCGGATCCTGCAGGACGCCATACTGCTCAGCCAATGCAGACAGATACCGGTGCCTGTGAGTATTAAAGCTTTGAAGTGCAAACATTACACTTATGATATGACAAACCAAGGATGTCTTGGGTCACATTTAACCAGTAAATACAATCATAATTACCTAGAAATGATGACAACTCCAGATTATCATCATGAGTGGGGAAAAAAGGTAAAATTGTATTATGAAAGTGTTGACATTGACAAAGTATCTCCTCAAAAATGTGAATGATGTGAAAAACCACGAAAAACCTGACATTTCATATGAAAATTAAGTGCACTTTTAACAACATTAGACTTGTTTATCAAATGTAACTTACCTGTGAAGCACCTTTTTAGTTCCATTTTATGGATTGGACCAGTAAAATACTATAATAATTAAATGAAGTCCTAGTTTTTCTTTTTCTTAATCTAACTTAGGTTTGATACCCTAGAATAAGACAACTCACCTTTGATATCAGCATCCAACAGTGATTTCCCTACAGATTGAGAACACACCTTAACAGACCTGACTAGTCATCCGCTTCACCTGCACAGGGGCTTTGAAGGATAGAGGATAGACTTCCCTTTGTGTTTGAAAAGCTGCTGCACTTGGAGGGCAGTATAATGTAACAGAGCTATTAGTTTTCTTCTTCAGAATAACGAACTTAACTGTCATTTTGCCTCTGAGCTTTGTGATGCAAACCTGAAAAGGCGATTTGAGAAGTGTCCTGATAACAGTGGGCATTTTTGGCATGGAGGTCTTTATTTTGAACAGGTTAATGCATGTAGAAGGGTATCAGGGCACAGCGCCACATCCTCTCATTTCATTAAGCATTTCATTCCTGCTCCACCTTAGGTAAATGGATTGCATTTCTATAGCGCTTTTCTACACATTTAAGGCACTCAAAGCGCTTTACATTAGCCGCACATTCACACACCATGTCAGGCTCCACTGGGAGCAATTTAGGGTTCAGTGTCTTGCTCCTTCGGCCTTCATTGGACGACCTGCTCTACCAACTGAGCCACAGCCGCCCCTCACATGCATCCCCCGACATTGGAAGGCTTTCAGTGCCGCCAGGGGGTGAGAGCATAGCGGAGCTTCACCTTTGTTACACAACAGATTATAAACCTCACAGCAAAGCTCATTATGTTCCAGAAGCAGTTAAGCCTGCAGGTTACAAATGCCAGCAATGGAATCAGACGTCTTCAACACAAGTGCTGTCATTAACTTTTTTAGATAAGGTCGGAGAGTCTAGTACGATGGTTAATCCTGGTTTGGGGGGGAATTATGTTGGCATCATATATTAAATCAGACCAGAAAGACCATGAAATAAAACAGACCATAGACCACAGAATGGCACTACTGATGACACAGATAATTTTCCGCCAGTTTATTTTTTTTGTTGGTAATCCCAAGGAGGCTAATAATTCATATTTGATATTATTTTTTGTGTGCACTGTAATATCAAAGTCTTCTTTTTGTTTTTAGTTTTGCATATGTACATTACATGCAGAAGACTGAAATTGCAGAGTTCCAAGGCCCAACAAAGGAACACTGTAGAAAAATATAGAAACTAGAAACATAGAATGGAACTAGTTGTGTCCTGCCATGGTTCTAACTCATCTCTTGTTCGTGTAGTTTCCTGCTCAGACCACAGCAGCGCCTGATGAACAGAAGGTGTTTGGGTTGTGGGAGACGGGAGATGACTTTGACAAGGTAAGGGATTTTGATCAGTTGTGAGTGTAGTTTGTCTTGTTTTACATCTGAATCGCAGCACAGATCTTTACTGTTTGGAGAGGAAAGTCCAATGCTAATTTTTAAGTCGAACTACCTTTAACTGATTTCACCTACTGTGGTATTATTTGAGTAAGCTCAGGCAATGTCAGCACCATAAATGAACCTGAAACTACTTGACCTGCTAAAGCAACCTCTTATCATAAGACTGCCCCCACTGGCTTGTACTGTAGGCACCTGCATGATGGGTAATCATTTCATCCCCCTCTCTTCTCATTGTGATGCACATATCACATGACCATAAAAGAATTACCGCTGGGAGTTATCAGATAATTGTAATAATCAGATCTAATGCATTTACATGGACATAAAAAATGTATAATTCTAAAAACCTGGTTTAGGTCCAGTCCATCATCAGAGTGGTTTTGGAGTACGTATGTAGTGATGCTCACTCAACCTTCCTGTTGTCTTCCACTCACTAATGTGAATGGAAGTTACAGAGTCTAATGACTCTGTAACTTCCATTCTCTATCATTTTAGTCGTGCAGGTATAAATTAACAATTAGTCAAGATTAACAGATGCATGCAGAAATAATCAGCACTGTGGAGAAATATAGTTGTGTTAATCTAATGTGTCATAATCAGATTACCTGTTGTCTGTTAAAATGTAGCAGTTCATACTGTTTATATGATTACTTAAATATTATAACAACTCCAGAAATTGGATAATGATGTTTACATGCACAACATTGGTGTGCATGTAATCAGGCTCAGTCTGGACTCATCAGACCTCACGACTATTTGGATGAAACGCAGTCCAATGTTGATGAATGTTCAAAAAATGAGATGCTACTGCATCAGTTAAAGGGCTATAGAACTGGCCGTCAGGCGAACGATATTAATTATTTATTCTCCCTGAAGTGGTTTGTGTGTTAAAATATTGGCTGTACTGGATGTTTTCACAGAAGACATTAGGACTAAAGACACAAAACACAGTTACAACTATTGTCAACCTTGGAGTTGTTTGTATTATCCATTAATGGCATCTGTGCCTACTGATTTCTGATGAATTCCGGTTAACCCTCTTTGAGCTCAAACCAAAATGGAAGTGGTTGCATCAATGACAGGCCAGTTTTGTTTTGTACCTATGGTTCTTGCTATAAACTCAACATTTCATAGGATTATAAGAGTGATGATTATAAAGCATAACAGTTCGTTTTGGATGGAAATTAACAAAAGCTCAGATTTCCTGATATTAATCCATTTTCTGTACTGCTAGAAGATTGTCAGTTCAATGTTTAGAATGTTGTCCGTTTATAAGAGACAATGATAATATCTGCTGCACTTTCATGATTAACTGCTAGACTAGACTGCTAGACATGGTGTGCTATGTTGAAACAAAATGACACATACTTGTGTAGCATTGTTTAAATGGTATAGGATGGTAGGTGTTTTCCCAGTTTTCATGTGATGAAAATGGTGGAAATGTCAGTTTAGTTCAGTCAGGTTGCTGATGAGAAAGAATCATTAGAGAGAAACAGCATTTAGGTGTATCACATCCACCATCTTCAACTGGGAAAAAAATATAATAAGCTTAAGTCTAATTTGCAAAAAGGAAATCCCTTAACTTTATTCCTTTTAGGGAGACCATTCTAACAGGGTGTCCAGATTTATTTGTTGTTTTTGTTATAAACATGATGGCTTTGCTGTCAATGCTTTTGCACATCTTTTTCCAAAATTACTTGTCCAGGCTATGGCTCCTATATATTTACACGTGTGTGTGTGTGTGTACAGTGTGTGTACATGTATGTATGTACACATGCACATAAGCACACATCTTAAAAGGGTTAAACCCGTCTATGTACTGATGAAGAGTTGAGAACTATCTGAATGAAGCAAAGTTTGAATAATTCTACTTTTCAAAGTGAATCTTGTGAGACTCACCATGTTAGTTCTTTCATGTTCATATTTTCCTCCTGTAGCATCGACGCCTGCTCTACGACCTGTTTTCAAAGAGCTACCGCATCAGGAGGACCATGCTACAAACCAAACTGGCGCAAGAGCTCAGTGACCCCTCGAAGGCAGACGTGGACCGACTGCTCAAGGTAAGAGTAAATCACCAAATGCCACGAGGTAACTGGCTGCTCAGCATCACTCGTCTAACCTGTCCTGTGTTGGTCCAGGAGTGCTGCATGAGTCATGCTGGGATGTGGTACCTCAAGGGAACCATCCAGTCATGACGTTGAGATCCTGCTCCTCGCCGACAGCTAATTGGATCATGTGTCCAGTGGGAGGGGCAGCACAGGCTTTGAGAAACAGGAGCCAATCACTGAACATCCTGCTGTCGGGGTGGCTGGTTTGTGGACAAATATCTGCTCCATTCTCTGCATAGAACATGAAGCTTTTGTCATTTCAGTGGAGTTATCGTGCCCTTAACTGAGTGCTGCAGCAGCACATGGAAAGTCCTCTAACACACCAAGAAGTGGAACGTTAATATAAAATCATGAAGAAGATGGAATAGATTTATGACCTTAAATATTTGTGTTCAACTTTGCTCAGATCAGGACAGTGTTTACTGCTGAAAGCAAGTGGGGCTCAGCGCTTTCACTGCTTTCTCCTAATTTGGAATTTCTGCAGAAGTTATGATCCACATAGTTTATCATTTTACATTCACAAAACACATTTAAATGCGTAAAAAACCATCGTCAGATCTTTTTTTTTTTTTTTTTAAAGAGTGTTCCATACTAATTCCTATTTGTTTTAAACCATGGTACTTTTACTGTTTCAGTTTGACATCCACTCTGGAGTTATGTTTTAAAATCACTGCTGAGTGTGACCCTGACCGGCCACTACTTCTCATCTCATGTGTTGCATGACACATGATCCTCTACAGAAGAGTACAAGATGATTCTTTTGATGACTAGCTTTGACTTCAGCATGGATGATAAAAAGAGAGCCTACTTCAGACCTGCTGTGCCTAATGGGAAAAAAATAGATTAACAGTCAAAGACAAAAGAAAAAAAAATTAACTTACATTGAATGATCACCATTTACGTTTGACATTTGTATGAAATAAATCTAAAAGATAATTTCACAAGCCAAGAAAGTTGTGATTTGAAGCAAAGATGGAGAAACATTTAGTTTAGGGTTAAACAGCTTAGTGGCCTACAACTCTTATACACGATCATCAGCAATGAATACGGACGTTTATATTTCATCTTGTTCTTCGAGAGTGAGGTATAAAAGTTTCAAAAGTCATTTGAATTCCTCCAGGTTAGTCATATTGAAGGTGGAAGGACATCTTCAGACTGTAAATTATGGATTACCTCCACAATGGCAGTTTTACTACAAATCATGACTTTCTTCACTTGTAAAAGTATCTTTTAAACAGACAAATATATTTGTAACATGCATTATACAAATGAAATCCAAAAATTTACTTTTCTCCCCTTTTGCTTCAAAGGTGTTTAACTTGAAAACAGTGGGGCTCCAACTCTATTACAACTCTATTATTACTGTTGTTCTGCTGTTATTCGAGTACTTTTCAGTATTGGACACTTTCATCATGTTGATTAAAACTTTGCCTGAAAATACTAAGATGGACAAATGTAAAATGAAAGGGCATTCTTGTGGATGTAGCCCCCGTCTGACTCCGTTCAACTATATATTTATTTAATCTATCAATGAAAGGCATATTTAGGTTAACTCATCTGGAGCGAGGCCCTGTGAGGAACCTTACCAAGTTTTAGTCAGATATTGTACGGACTGAAGTAAAGACTTGACTGTAAAGCTCTCATCGTGCCGAGAAAATGCTTATGGACCTGATGGTGTTTGGCTCCTGTTGATTTCACTCAATGGTTTTGTCACACACCGGAAACTGTCGCATGTCGCTCTCCTTCACTCCCTCCTTAGTGTATTTAATGGAAGAAGACAAATAAGTGATGGCTAATGATGAGGATTAATTTTTTCTTTTAAATGTAAAGAGGTGAAGATTTTCCTTTTGTGCAAGAGGTTTGAGTGACTTTTGTCATATATTCATCATCAAATGGTTTGGGATCTAATCCATTCTTTAAATCAAGGTGTTGCTTCATGTGATGGGATGGAGGAGGTTGTTGTCATGGATACGCTGGTGTATCATCTCGTGCTGCTAAACTAGTATCCATCTAAAGTGCCTCGGCCTCACAAGGCGTTCAGGTCTGACCCCGCTCTTCATATACACTTACAGGGACAGAGATGATCTTCCTCACCAGTGCAAATGTGAATTTTGAATTTCAGGCTAAAATTAATTGTTACATGCTCAGAAAATAATAATTGTGGTTTATTTTTCATTGTTTGTTACTTCCCTCAATAAATTCTATGAAGTCTGCCGTGTTCTGATTATTTATAGTGACTGTATACTTGATGAGCGCTTGGGTCCTTGTTGAATCATTCATCCGTTCTCTACCACTCAATGGGGACTGGGTTACGAGGGCAGCAGTCTTCAAGGATCCCCAGACTTCCCTCTCCATAGACACAAGTTCTTCCGGAGGGACCCTGGGATGGTCGGGCAGCTGAGAGACATACTCCCTCCAGTGTGTCCTGCGTTAGGCAGACGCCCGGGCCTGAGCCACCTCAGCTGACTCCTCTCTAGTAGTGACTACAACGACCTCCTCACCCTATCTCTAAAAGTGTGCCCAGACACCCTGCAGAGGAAACTCATTTCAGCCACTTGTATCCAGGACAAGATCCCGGATACAAGGAACGTAGGTTGCCTGGTAAATTTAGAGCCTCACCTTTCAGCTTAGCTCCCTCTTCACCACTACTGACCGATAACAGCAACCACATCACTGCAGACGCACCAATCCGCTTGTCCTTTCTAGTGTTCTGCGCTGTGAATGATAATTATTCACAATGTTTTTCATTATAATAAACATTTACATTTTCTAAGGGGAATATTTTCAGAATTGAATGGTTTTTAGTATTTATAGCTATGTATATTTTTTCACATTAAACCAAGAATAAAACTTGAAGTCAGTATTTATAGCTTGTGAGATGGCAGCCCCACCCACCGACTATGCTGCGGAGGGCCAACAACCCACCCAAGAGAAATCTTCATGTTACGAAACTGACCAGATTAAATAGCCGGTCTGATGAACACAGTAACGGCCTCCAGCCTGCCCCCGACCATCGAATACAGATCAACCTTCGTCTAAGGACCCGTGTTGCCACCTGGAACGTCCAGACACTCCTTCGCTCAGGAGCTGCTACCTTGCTATCTCGAGAGCTCTGTCGTTTTAACATTACATTGGCAGGGCTCTGAAGTTCGGTGGCAAGGCAGTGGCGAAACTACAGTGGACGACCACTGCTACATCTGGAGCGGCCCCGAGAGACGGACAGGCCTTTTACAGTGTGGCACTCGCCAAGCTTGGCAACACCGACCATTGTCTGTTGGTGGCCCAGCTCAAACTAAAGCTGTGACCCAACCAGCACACCAAGAGCCAGCCTCGCCTGGATTCCTCCCTACTCGGTAACCTGAACACCACCACACATTTCAGTCATTCCATCCACCACACCTTTGACGCCCTGGCTGCTGACAAAGTGACCGATTGGCAGACCTTCGAGGAAAGCGTCATCCAGTCTGCTCACGATGTCCTTGGATGTTCACGACCATCCCCAAAAAAGCCTTGGATATCGGAGAGAACTTTTGACATCACTGAACGGCGTCAAGAAGCCCGGCTCTGAGGCAACTTGACAGAGTATCGGCATCTGAACCGACAGCGTAATGTGGCTATAGCTGAGGACAGGGAGAGGTTCTGGCAGGCAGAAGCTAAACTTACACCTAGACTTAGACTTAGGCCTTTAAATAAGACACTGGTGGCCAGAATAGATGGTTTTGACAGCAGAGCACTCAGAACCATCGAAAACATCAGGTGGCCCCAGCGGGTTTCCAACAAAGTGCTCAGAGCCCGCACATGTCAGCCCAAAGCATCCCACCTGCCTACACAACGTCGCACCCACTGGTTTGGCCATGTCCTCCATCTTCCTCCGGAGCACCCAACAAAAGCCATTCTCCAGTTTGAGCCCAGGGCCGCAGGCTGAAGATGTCCATGAGGCAAGCCCCGCACCCGATGGCTTGCCATCATCGCAGATAACCTCAAACAGCACAGAGTTGCCGTGGAGGATGCAGAGCTGCTGGCACAGGACCGCCAGCGCTGGAAGAAGCTAGTCTATCTGGTCGGCTCAACGCAACGGGATGGGACGCCCCCCCCCCACTGCAGGAGTGATGATGATGATTTATAGCTTATTACACTATTATTTTACTTGATACCATAATGGGTCTAAATGTGGAACCTGAACTAAAACCCGTTTGACACATCTGACTTCTATTACAATTATTCAGTATAATTTTTGCACTTTGGAAATTCATACTGTGGTCCAGATGGAGCCATTGGAGCCACTTTTGGTCTGTGGGCCGTATGTTTCCCACTCCTGTTATAGTGTGTCTTTGGAGCGGTGCATCCATCCCACATCCACGACCTGCTGTGGATCAATGCCTAATATATCATATATCGCTGGAAAGACCAAAGTCTTTTCTTCCAAGTGGGATTTGTTACTTTTGATTTCTCAATTGCTGACAATGACGGATTTAAATTGTGCTACATTTAAAGAGTTTTTACAGTGGAAAAACAATGAAAACCAAACGTTTTCTATAAAATGACCCAGATGCTCTGGCCAGTTAGGGTAATTAGTTATGTCCCCTAAACAAAAATTATGTTTGACACCTTTTGACCATGAAAATTTCAGCAGTGTAATTTTTGTATTTCACAAATTCATCCTACAGGCAAAGTTAGACCTTGTGGGGGATCAGTTTTGACCCAGGGATGTTCATGTACCTTGAACATCCCTGTTCATGGTACATGATTATATAAAATCAAATCATTTGATTTCTTCTCAGTTGAATCAATGACTAGATGTATTCAGACACACCATCTCTGGTCGCTTTATGGTATGTTTTATGACTCAGAGCAATAACCATTTCATACAATCATGAAATAGGTACAAACATATTGTAGACTACATACAGGACATACGGCTGATTCTGTTTTAATACAGTAATACATTACATACGACAAGATTATAAAGTGTCACAGCAATCATATTTGTGCAAAGGCTAAAGTGCATATTAATGGGAGATTTTTTCAACAAGGACGTCCTCAATATAAGCAAACATGGAGAAGCAAACACAACAAATCCGTTGCTATGGAAATCAAGATGCTTTCTCTTGAATGACAAAATATTGGATATTGGACATCCACACTGGACCTTGATGGAAAATAATCATCTCTAAACTGCCACATCTGGCAACTTGACCAGGGTCCACCCCCCTGCCTTAGCCGTTGAGTAGCTGGGATAGGCTCCAGTGACTCCCGTGACCCTGCAAAGGATGAAGCTGGTTTGGAAGATGAATGAATGAAGGGCTGGATTAGACTGTGGTGGGCCAGTTTTGGCCCACAGACTTTACCCCTCTCATCTGGCTAATCATACTTTTTCTTAATTGCCTTTTTTAGTTTTTCAACTACTATGTTCCATCAAGGTCCAGAGAACTAACTATCCACCAACTGCAGTTGGAATCGCGAATACCAATAATTTCACAGAAATCAGTAAATCAAAGTCAATGCTCAGCCTTTCTCCGTTCAACACATTCCCAGGTTGGACAAATTGTGTTAACAGGAATAATTTGATTAATAATGTTAAGGTAATTAACCCATCTGCAGCACAGACTCATTCAGAATGTCCCATTGGACCTCTACCTCACCCATAATGGAACAGTTGTTTCAAATGGTTTTGGTTCAAGTTTTGTTGAAATTACTGAAGGAGTTTAATAACCACATTAAGTGCAAATGTATGTCCTTTCTGGAGTCTTTTTGCTTGTGCAAGTTTAAATGCAACTAATATAGATTCAAAATGAAGATTTACTCATGATTAAATTAATCCACAGCAAACCTGAGATTAATCTGATTACAGTTTTTAATCATTTGACAGTACTAGTTAACTGGTTTTCTGGCATAAGCATTGGCTTTCAGTGACTCATGAAAGGGAAGTATTGCTATTTGACAAAGGCTCCTGAGTCAATGTGCTGACTCGATGACTCTTTCTTTACTTATCAGTTTACATTTGTGACTTCCAAAGTTACATAGTCTCCCATTAACATGACATCCTGTCAGCATCACCATCATACATTAGACACATTACTATAAATAAACCATATGATTTAAGCACCTGTAGTCACTGGGTTATAGTTCCAGTACAAGGAGATTTCTCTGATTCTATATAATCCTGGCATCTCACATACTTTAGATAATCCATGGTCACTTAAAGGTCCAGAGCAAAGGTTGTAATTACAGAAATGTAATATTCATAAATATTACTATTTGATATTGTAAAAATGACAATTGTGTTTTCGTTACCTCAGAATAAGACACAAGGACTTTGTCACTTCCACTGTAGAAAACTAATTTAAGAAAAAGATGAAAAAAAGATGAAAAAACTAAAGACTGATCATTTTTAGGTCTCAAAAATTGATATTTTTAAAAACTCTTTGCAAAGTGCAGATTTTTAAACCTAAAATGGACTATTTCCCCTCAGGTTGTGTCTGATGGTGTAATGCTGTTTGTTTGCTGCATTTTGACTTATGCTTTGTACCGTATAGCTCTATGTAATTTCCTTGACACTGGTTTGAAAACAAATTTTTTTATCACATTACCTTTATCACCTATTGAAATAACTGTCGAATTATATCAAATCAAATAGTCAACAAATTACAAAAATGATAACAGATGCAAAATAAAGAACTCTCATATTAGACATCGGTCATTGTGGTAAAACCGATCTCTCTGGATATAGACATGGCATTCTAAGGCAAAGAAAACACAACCATTCTCATTTCCATCTGATTAAACACCGATGACAACATATCCCACTGTTTCTTTGAAGATTTCTTGTGGGATTCAACTTTTTTTCCCTCCCCCACAAAGTATTAGATGAACAGGTGTCCTTTACATTTTGGACTTATTATATCATACTACTTGTTCTACTTGTATTATAGGAGACTTATTCTAAAGAAGCTTCAGTATGTAAAACGTACATCTCATGAGTGCAAGTTTTACTTTTTCTCCTCCTGCTGCATAACTTCTATTTCCCAGAGGTGATTTCCATTTGCAGCGACAGCGTTGAGGTAGAGTGATTGTACTGTAGAGGCAACAGCGATAGGCACTGGTGTTTCTGTGCAAAGGCATGAGCTGGCAGAGTCTGGCCTTCACGTTCCTGCATCACTCGGTTCCTTTTGTCTTTGTGTGGAAATCACCATTTATGAGAAAACAACGCTAGCTTTCAAGAGTCACTCAGAGGAAGACAACACCACCAAAGCTGGTCTGGAAACTGCTCGGGCTGGGCGACCCAAGATTAGATTTATTGTGAATGTAGTTTTCACATGTCTTATTTTGCTCATGCTGTCACTTAAAACACTTAAAAATGTTTCAGTGTTTTGATACTCAATGCTGAATATAGATTTTATTATTAGAATCGTTCTTTGGGAACTGGATTTGTTAAATATTCTGATTTGTAGATGTCTGTCACATTCCGACCATAAACTTAGGGAAAAAATCAGGAACTACAGATGACTTAGACCTTTTCTTCTACTTAGTACGTATTTTACAATGCTTTTGACTTCACCTGTATAATGACACAAAAATATATCTGGGTCTTTAAGGGTTCATGTAATAATTACTGATTTCTCTAACAGTTTAGTTAAATCGCCCAGCCCCGTGCAATCAGCTACACTTCCCCAAATGATGATCTGCTTCTGTTTTTAATAAGGTCCTCTTTGGTTTTCTTAATGCGTGAGAAAATTTCCCTAAAAAGTTCCTTGTACTCTGGCTGGTGGAAGTCATCCGCGAAGTCATCCAAAGTGGGACAAGCAGAGTTGAGTGGCGTCTGGACAGTCTCATGGCTCTGCTGGTCCTGCTCAACCTCTGGCAGACCCTGGTGGCAACGTTGCAGCAGCTCATTGTACTTCACCTGCAAGGCACTGTACTGGGCATCCACCTCATTCAACAATGAAATCCCACGATATTTGACCACCTCGGCTCGCCGCACGCATAAGCACTCATGATCGTCGTGCACCTGAGTGGCTTTCATAAACCGCTCACTGTCCCATCGCTTCAAGGCTCGGGGGCTTTTCCACTGCCCCTCGTTCTCCTCATGAGAACTGATAACGACTGACTCAGAGAGCAGGCCGTCGACAGCACCAGGTCTGATGGTCCGTAGGGGTGATTCTGATTTCCAGAGCTGACGCAGCTCATCAGCCTCATGCTCCAACTCAGTCAGTCTGGCCTGGAAAAAAACCACAATATTTAAACAACTGTCTATTTCGATTTAATTTTCTCTCACTCACAGCTCTACCCTGTACTAAGATGGCGGCTCCCTTGACGCAAGCTCAGAGGCTATCCTAGAAAACAACACCCTCTGGCAGATAAGGTGACAAACTAAACTAATTATGGATTAATGCTTTTCTCCAAGTTTTTTTTCTGAATTTGGAGGATCAAGAGACAACTGGATGTAGTTTATGTCTGACAGAAAATAAAACTGCAACTTTGATTCGTGTCTATCTGTACTCTCACAGTATTTATTCAATACAACGAACACAAACTGTATATCTCACATTTGACATTACGAATAATAACTAGTAGATGGCAGCACCCCGTGTGTGTAACATCACGTTAAAGTAATGTGACAGCAAAAACTTACACTGCGCAGAGATGCACTGACTCACTACTGACAAACAGCAACAATGAGCAAATCACGAAAAGTATCTCTAAAAAGCTGGAATGACCATTTCCAAAGTAGAGGTACTAACCCTCAGATATGTAGTTTTCATGTGAATAATGAGTGTTCAAACAGAAGAGTCACAGTTAGTCCCATTTAGTCCAAACAGTGTCTATGTGTGTTCAGGAGCAGCTCACCACAGCTACAAAAGCTAAGGTGGCTAAAGCTAACACCTGGAGATAAATACATGTGTCTGCACTGGTCTACTAGATTAAAGTATTAAACTAATCATACTGGAGGCCATTCTGTCCAGTACTAAAGGATTGTGTTGTTGTAGGTTCTATACTGAAACTATATAATACTGCTCCTCTGATACAAACGGTCCATCCAGGTGTAGTCAGTGAATGCACCGCCATATGGACAGTGATGGAGATTAGCAGCAGTGACCTGAACATCACATGGTAGATTAAGGTGTTACATTAGTTGGTGGGACAAATAAAGGTGCTGTATATCTAATATGTTTATTACATCCATCTGCTCTGATAAATATCATCTGTTCCAACACATCCATGTGGGATGTTACAGTATGTTGTTTTTTATCCAATTGTAGTTTTGCTGGATGAGATCATGGAAATTGAGGAACATCACACAGAAGTCACAACACCTTCTCAGCTGTTACTGCAAGTGACATATTTTATCTTTATTCCATTTTATTTTGTATGAGCTCAGTTTTTACATCGAAGTTGACCGAGTTTAGTTTGTAGCCTGTGAATGGTTTGAATGGTGTGATGGTCGTTACATGTTCACTGTAGGATATTAAAGTAATGTCAGTCATTTATTTGTCACTCTGGTAGATTTCTTGCCTCTGTGGATGACATACGGGGAGACTGAGAATCATCATTCAGAGCTGACAACACAGACGGATGAGATATTAAATATGATTTATATTACTGAAAAGCTTTTTTGAGGTTAGCAAATAGTCCACCCATGTGATGTTTTTGATATGTTAAATGAAAACATAGTGAGAGGTCCAGGCCAATGCTACTTGCTGCTTTGACAACATGGTAACAGTATTTTAAACCAGTGGTTTGGACCCCCCTGTGGAGGAGGAAAAACTTCTAGGTCCCCCACAACTCAAACAACATTTTAAGGGTGGTGCAATGATGCGTTTTATGGAAAAAAACATATCTCTCTCTCTATCTCTCTCTCTCTCTAATACATTTAGCTTTTCCTTGAATATTTTTGTCCAAATTAAAATTGACTTTGTATTTTTCTTCAATACAAATAAACTCCAGCAGGCTGCTGCTTAAGATAGTATTTTTTAAATAATAGCAAATGAACAATTATTTTACAACTATGACTATGAAGTTACATAATACCAGATTTTCACGACCATAAGGCCCACCATATTATAGGGCGCACCTTAATAGAATAGTCAAATTTGTAGAAAAAATCATACATAAGGCTCATCGCTTTATAAGGTGCTGCATATATGGTGTTGATGTCATGCGGTTGGTAACTGAGTTTGCATTACGCATCCACTAGATGGAACTGATATGGTATTGAAGACATGCTGGCTTTTTAACGGCGAGACTTTGGAAAAAAAAAACACATTTTAATATCCTGGCAATCAATATTGTGACGAGCACAGGTTAGGACTACAGTTTCTGCCCATTTACCAGGCCAGTCAAGTAGACTTTTTATCAACATTTAACACATACCGCAACATGAGTAATGGCAGGACAAGATTAAATTTACTACGCTTCTCACTCATGGTACCAACACATAACACTTTTCTTAATCCCACAATGCTTTGTAGCAGACAGAATGCTCTGCGATCGCAGGGACTGAACTGAGAGGGCTACAAAGCATTATGGGGGTTCATGGTTTTGGAGATAAATTATGTTGTTGTGATTTAATTTATGGTAACAGTGCTGTTACTGTTTTTGTTATAATGCGTTTTTATAGTTAAGTTGACCTAGTCAGTTTAGGAAAAGTGTTATGTGTTGATACCATGAGTGAGAAGTGTGGTGAGTTTGATCTTCTCCTACCATTTTTTTTTTCATAATGGTACAAGTTTGGTGTTTAAATAAAACTGTGCAGTCAAACAGGTATGGTGGCATGTCATGACTGCGGTAGTTACGTTGATAACGTAACCTGACATTACTAACCCTTTCCTCAACCCTTTTTGAAATACTGCACATTTAAAATTGAAAGATACCCTGAGCCACACAATTAACATTGTGCCTTTCAACGTGGTGCCTTGTCTATCACTGAGTTGAAAAATCTATCAAAAATGTGTGATTTTTTGTGACTCTTGGACCATTCACGTGACATTACAATATATACATTTTTGCGCATCCGATCCCGGGTCCGCGTCTGGTCAGCGGACCTGCGTTTCGTAGAAAAACGTAAATATTCTTACATCATGTAAATGGTCAAAGAGTCACAAAAAAATCACACATTTTTACAGATTTTACAACTCAGTGACACATAAGGCACCAGGTTAAAAGGCACACCATCGGTGGTGTGACTCAGGATTTTTTTCAATAAAAAAATGTACCATGGCTCAAAAAAGGTTGAAAAACACTGCTCTACATGCAATGCCACAGTACTGTAGTACTGTGGCTTGAGACAAAATGGCGCAGCGGACTCTGGCGAAGTAAAGTCGAAACGAAGTAAGTCGAGTGCGAACCCGAGGACCACCTGTACTGTTGTCACGGGGCGGACCACTATTACTTCAGTGACGACCGATGTCTGCTGCAAAGCATTATGGAATAAAGAAAAGTGTTATGTGTTGGTACCGTGAGTGAAAAGTGAAGTGTCCTGACATTACACATGTTGATGACTACACTAGCTATAATGACCTAAGCCTAAGCCTAAGCTATGACACATCGTACCATAAGGCGCATTGTCAGTTTTTGAGAAAAATTAAAGCTTTTACGTGTGCCTTATGATTGTGAAAATACAGTAAACTAATTTTGGTGACAAAAGGTGAACATTTAAACAATATCCGTGTCTGGAATGAGCCTGTTTACATTCCGTATCTCTGAGCATTAAAGCGAAAACTGTACAAACAGAAACATTGCAGTTTATTTTCCAGTCCAACCCTTGTCCGTTCTCCAAACTTCAACTCTAGTCTAGTGACAGATCACCATAATAACAGATTTGTTTGTTGTGCATCCCTCAAATGAGTCCAGGCTGCTCCAATGCTAAAACATTAGTACCACCTGTTGTTGTTGTTAACCCTAACCCCCTTCCGGCAAGCCCTCAAATCACACAGCCCTAAACTGATTCACAAGTCCTGTACCATATCTCTTGTTAAAGCTGCATTTCACCACTAATGGATACTCCTGATCTGGGCTTACCCCAAAATTCACAATAACATAATACCTATGCATATTTATGTGGTGCCTTGTATTCAGAATAACAGAACTACCATGGAAAACTTCTTCCACGTGACTCGTAGAACAAACAAATAGATATCATACCTGACAGCCCTCCAGTGCTGCCAGCTGTTGCTCCAGCGCTACGTTCTCCCCAGCGAACAGCTCCGCCTCTCGTTCTGCCGCCTCCCTCCGAGCACGCTCACTGGCAAACTGAGCCTGGAGGGCATGGAGAGACTGACGCAACGAATCCCTTTCCTCTTCATGCCAAGAGTAGTTGGAGGGTTCATCTGGGGGTTCCTCACCATCTGAGTACCTGCACACATACAGTATACGCACACAACCCACCATCAAAACTCAATATCTACAACGACTACAGTCAGTGGTGTTTGTATTTAGATATAGCATATACCATATTTCATGAGAGTAAAATACGAGTTCTAACAGTATGGAAACTACAAAGCCAACAATGTAATCAACATCACTGTAATGTATTCTATAATTTTACATCAAGTCCCTGAACTAAAACTAGTTCAACAACCATGATGTTTACTGTGAGTGTCAAATTCATTTTGTGGGCCAGATTGGACCATATTGGAGAGTGGTTTTGGCCCACACACCCCTTATTTATATGAATGTTCTCACTCGTCACTGTTCTATACATTAAATTAAACCTGTCAACGTTATCATCTCGTCACCACAGTCATTGGTATATTTTAATTTACAAAGCAATTGTTGGGAGACTTCCTTATGTTCACTGTTAACCTGGAAGTTCTAGTCTTTGCTGCACACTTTGAAATGGTTTGTTCCAAAGATAAGGACTGAATAAGAAAATCTTTTAAGTTTTCTGCTCCTGAAGACTAGAACAAGCTTCCGTCTGAGCTCCATCTACAAACATGATTCCTTTGACTGACAATAGAGAGCATTGAATCTCTGGAATCAAGGTTGTTGGTCTGTAAATGTTTCAATGATTGTTTAAGTGTGTGTGTTTGCAGATGCTTTCATTATTGTAAGCAAACTGTAAAATATGACAGTATCGCTGCCATCTTGGCCTGCCTTCCCTTTATACAGAGCAACGACCTGGTTCAATAAATGGTTAAAAAATAAATACACTTTTTCAAATACTTGTGTGTCTTACAATATGTATATGATCAGACTTTGCATATAATGAAAGTAGTTGCCCCCCCTCCAAAAAAAAGAAAAAAAAACTGCTGATAGGCAGAAAAGTACAGAAAGTAATTAACAAAGATGTTATCTACAGACAGAGGAGATTAGAAATTGGGAGTTGAATCAATCACAGTTTCAGAGATAGTCGAACATGTTCCCTTTTTCCAGCTCAGACTTTGTCCTTTCACCTTCCAACCTCTCCTGCCCCGTGACGATGCCTCCCCTTCAGTCTGATCCTACGCCTGTCTACTCTGTTTATCTGTGACATTTCCATTGATCTGACACGGATGTTTGAGAGCGTAACGCTAACATGATTACATAAACTGGACTGGAAATACGACAGTAGTATCCAGGCCAAGAGGAAGTGAACACAGCACGAAATGTTCAGAGTAAGACATGACAAAGTGCCAGAGCGAAGGATTAGCTCACAGTGAGGGCAGATAAAGCCTGGACACAGATTTGCTGATTCCCTCCTTAAAGCTTACAAAGAGCTTCTGGAGCAGTGACAGAGAAACTGCTTTTTGTTTAGATTCATCTGCAGAAGAACTGCGCTTAAACACAGAAGTTAACAGTATATAAGTCACACATCACATTTTACAGAACTCAATACACAACTTGGATGATTCGTTTGCTTAAAGCAGAGCTGTCAAACTCATGGGGCCACATTCAGCCCAGTTTGATCACACACGGGCTAGACCTGTCAAATAATAGCATAATGATTTAGAAATAATGACAAGTACAAATTTGTCTCTTTGTTTTAGTGGGAAAAAAGGAAAATAACAGTATGACATGTTGACGCTTGAACACAGAAACTGAATCAGGTTTTGGTTCAGGTTCATGGTGTAAACACCTATTGGGTCGTTCAAACTTTCAGACCAATCTCAAGAAGTTACACAAACCTACCCAATGGTAAATTGAAGAGAAGAAAACAGAAGTTAAAATGAAATCAATTAACAACATTGTAACATCAGGCACAACCCTATGGAGAAATAACAAGCACTGCTGCTATCGCTTATTTTTGTAATTGATTAATCTATCGATTATTTTCTTCAGTTCAATTAAAGGATTGTTTGAATAGATAATAAAAATAGTAAAAACGGAAACAAACATGTCTTAAAATGATGAAACCCCTGGAACAACAACCACAAAAAGTAAAAGGATGTATACAAACATTTATATAGAAAAAAACAACAGTATAAAAGTAGATATAAAATATCTATTAATAAATACAACAAACAAGTCAAATGACATTGACGAACTGCAGTCTTCAACACAGTAAATTTACTAAGAACTGAACATGAAATTACACACAGTACATCTGTGTGACGTGATGACGCCATGCACATCACGAGCATCCGTGTGAAACACAACAGTGGAACCAATGTTAAGCAAAAGCGAAATCAAGGAAGTTAAGCTCTGAATCAGGAGAATTGTAGTCAAAAAACCTTTTCAGTGGATTTGAGTCAATTCATCATTTTACCTGTAGTTCAAACCGTGATTTCAATGTTTTGGTGAGGAAAATTCCCCTGAGACAAAACAAAAGAGTGAAGCCTTTATAAGACAACTCCTGCTTGTATTTGACATTACTGTGACCAAAACGGCAACACCTTATAGCAGTGATGACATCAGAACGTGGTGGTCGTCCAGACCTGAAAGTGTTTTGCAGCTCTTTCAGACAGGATACGCTCTGGGTGCTGCGAGGCCACGCCCTCTCTCTGTGAGGCCGAGCTGGGTTCAGCTTCAAAGTCTCCACCTGATGCTGCAGCTCCTCCACCTGCATCTGCAGCAGCTCCACAGTTTCTGTCAACCTGCACCAACAGGATCACCAATGACAGGTTACTGAGAGAGGTTTATTTAACTGACAAACACTGACAAACAGACAAACTGGGTCAGAACTCTCACCCCTGGATCTTCTGCTGGGCGGCTCTGTTGTCCAGAGACAGTTTGTGGTTGTCCTGCTCAAGCTCTCGGGCCGACACGTCCAGCTGCTCATACACTTTGGCATGTTGATCATTGACCTGCCGGAGGAGTTCCACCTGCTTGGTCAAATACTGGGGACAAAAATGAATAATAAGTGACATGTATGTTAGGTTCACGTTTATATGTCAGCCTTGCAGTGACAGTCACCTGCTAGTGGGGCTAAGGTTTAAACTGGGGCCTTTGACCCCCCCCCCTCTTGGAACTAAATGGTTCAGAAAATGAATGAATAAATAGAAACATGACGCCACATAACTTAAATATGAAGGACTGTGTCTTAGGCCACATTTAGTAGCTGTTAGTAGCTGTATATACAGCAGCAATGAGCATGTATGTTCATTTGTTTATGTGTCTATGTATTAAGACAAGAAAATAAAGAAGTACCGTACTTGCATCTATCAAACATTGTGCACTATTATGTAGAGCTGGTCAACCAGTTAGCAAATAGTTGACAGCAAAATTAGCCAACGAGTATGTGGGGAACAATGAAAAAAAACAAAAAAACAGGAGCCACATTCAAAATTTTGGACAAACTCTTCATGTCTAGTTCTTTTTATGTCATGGTGTATTGATGTCATTGTCATACATAACCAAGGAAAGCAACAGTATTGCACATTTTTTAATAAGACTGAGGCAAAGTTCATCAACTAGGAATCTTTTCCATCAAATTAAAAGGTGCAGGCCACGTATGATCAATCAGTCACTTAGTTTGGACTAAGTGACTAGTTCAAGGCCAAGTTGTAACTACAATTAGAACTCATAGACGGAAGCAGTAAGTAAGAAGGGCAAAGTGACTTTAGAACCAGCACTTTGATGATTAAATTAGTGTTAACTCATTTTTACATCTAATCAGATGGGTATACTGTCACACTCACATTTTTACTAATATTCATACTGGAAACAAACTTGAAGAAATATTTGAATTATATATCAGGACTAAATGGGTGCAGTCCTAATATTAATTCCCATCATTCTGGGAATTCTGATAAACTCTCTGCTCTCAACCAACCAACCCTCCATTAACAGCAGTGAACTTTTTAAAGATCTAAATAGTTTACACTGTGATGAGAAATTCAACTTGTATTGAATGTAAAGACGCTTGCTTGTACCCGAGTTTCTGTTTCTCATTATGCGTCTATATACTTTAAGTGCATTTACTTGAGGGACAGGTTATCTTATCAGCCATAGCAACTAGTACACTTTGAACCTTTAGTCTAGTCTAATCTGCTGCTGCAAATCAACATATAAATAACAACACTGATATTCAACTTCGCAGTGACAGCAGACATCTGAGTCGAACACTTAGCACGTCATAAACGGCAGAAGTGGAAAAGACACCCTTAAAAGTTTGAAAAGACTCTCAAATATTATCATGTTTGCAGAAAATTATTTTTTGGATTTTAAGAAAATGATGGCTTCATCAGACAGGCACAAACAAATACAAATGATTTTTTGGGGGGTTGTTGATAACTAAAGTAAATTCTTGACAGTTTCAACATGTCGTGACCTGGATTTGTTGAAAGAGCGACTGTTAATGCAATATATCATAAGTAGATGGGGTATCCACAAAGATTTGAAGTGGTGAAACTACATGCATTGTTGGAGGTTGGTTACATCTTTTGTATTTTTAATAATTTTTCATCTTATTGCATCTTTTATGCAATTTTTGTCGTGTCGCTTTTACAAATAATTTGCAATGACAAATAACCGAAAAAGACCTCAAAATTTGTGCATTATAGAAACAGATAATGACTTAATATTTTCATAGCAATAAACATCAACATCAAACCACACAAACATTTTAATTGTGACAACTTATTTTATCTGTTTCACTGAGCCCTCATCTCTAAATATTATTCCTCCTTTGTTTCTCATTGACAGAAAATGCAGTTGGGAGGTCAGTAGTTCACTGCAGCAGAGTTCATGAACTACGATGCGTAGAAACACTGCAGGTTTTAAGAGATTAATTGTGCACATTAGTGTGACAAGTAAGAAAGGATTTAGTGCCAGACACTTCAGACTGACCCTACTTAGGGAAATTAAAACTAGGTGTAAAATTTGGATTAGTATCTGGAAAAGAATAACTGAATATTGAATTTCAAAGATCCAGTAAAAACATCTGCTTTCACGCTTTAATTCTTCATATGAAATAAGTGCAGAAATATGAAATAAAAATGGGTGGCTGTGGCTCAGTTGGTAGAGCAGGTCGTCCAATGGCCGAAGGGTGAACGGTTTGAATCCTGGGTCCAACTGTCCACATGTCGAAGTGTCCTTGAGCAAGACACCGAACCCTAAATTGCTCCCAGTGGAGCCTTGCATGGCACCAGTCGCCCACTGGTGAGTGAATATGCATGTGAATAGGTCAATGTGAAGCCAATGTAAAGCGCTTTGGGCAAATATATGTGTAGAAAAGCACTATATAAAATGCAGTCCATTACCATATGAAAGAGAAATTTACCATATTGGCTTTGATTCACGTAATTTTTTTGCTGAAATGTATGCATGTGATTTAATATAGTCCTGTGTTTAGAATTTAATTTAATTTAGTGAAATCAAAATGTAGAAATACTTGTTACTATGATTCCGTGAGCAAATAACCATGTAAAAATAAGAATGGTTGTGTTTTTTTCCACTTAAACACGGTCTACATGAGTAGAAGAAGCCTGTTTCATTCCCCATCCAAGTACAGTACATTATAATACCTACTATATTTGACTGTGAATGACAATTGATATCCAATGAAATAAAAACCTTAGAACTACAAACCAAGTGAGTATATAAACAACCTTTCCATTTATACTTTTGTGGTTGTTATTTCCAGCTTCTTCTGGAATAAGGGGCACACTCATTTTCAAACATGTCTTGTTTACATTATGTGGTTTTTTTTAAAGCGATTCAAAAAAATGTTTACTTGGATCGAAGAAAATAATGGATAAATTAATCAATGAGAAAAAATAAAAGAAATTTGCAGATCTAGGCTACCCAAACTTATGTCATGACTAGTTCTGTTAACCAGCCTATACTGGTGCATAAGTGAAGAATTGCAAGAATAAGACAAAACACCCAAACACCATCTATTAACCAAAACCATCTATAATGAAACTGTTGAAAGTATTGATCCAATTATTGGCATGAAATAGAGTTAGTCATCTTTTCATGGTCATCAGATATGACCCATTTGGACGTTCAGAGGTTCTGTAGTTACCATGGAAACACCAACATCTTTTAAAACATTGATTCATCAGTAAAACCCATGGAGTTGAATTAATGTGGATGTGGACAGTGGATGGACACACTCGGTTTATGTTCAGTTAATCAGAGATTTTGTTGAAAATTTACATTTTCCTCCACTTTTTCTTTTCTGATTTGATCTAATTACTTTGAATTTACTGAGCTTTAATGAGCATCGACATGATCAGTGAATTAAATATAGGAAAATAGCTGTATGATTCACACTGAAAAATGCAAAAAACAGAGGATAAAGTGTGATAAATCACTTAAAACACACAAAAAACATTGGAATTTGAGACAAACATAGGTAAGGGTATTAAAGAGTTAAAGGAATTTCTTCTTTCAAAGTGACTGCAAAGTGACTTCCCCCACGCCATGTTCATGTACAATTCCTATTTCACAATAAAAGTCTAGTCAAGAAATGGGCCAATTCTATCATCTGAGGATAATTTGCAACTTAAATTGTGTTCGTCGTTCACCGTGGGGCTGAAAAATGATGCAGGCTTCCACATATTCCCTCCTGCATTAGACAGTCATCGAGCAGCCGACAGAGGCAACACTGTCCTGTGTTTACCTCGATTTCTTGCAGCTGCTCCTGGTTGGTGGCATACATCTGCTGCAGACCCTGTTCCAGCTCCCTGTTCCTCTCCAGAAGACTCTTCCCCAGCTCTGCCGCCAACTGCAGATCTGCAGGAGGAAGACAGACAGTGAAGGCAGCACTGCTTCAGTATTCAACTACTGCTGGTGTGAATGATGGAGACACTGGGAGTAGTAGTGTAAGTGGCTTCTGGAGTGGTTGGCTGCTCTCCAGGTACCACCTGCCAAGCTTTTTAGCTAGTATTCAAATTCTCACTATTTCTGGTTTTATTGGTCATTTTTCTGATGCTTATTTGTTTACCAAATAACAAACCCTCTTCACACAATTCTTTTCTACGGAATTTTGTTTTCTCTGTGGCTCTATTAAATTAAATATCCCCCAAAGCCTGACAAAGACATGCAAAGGGCAAAAAGGGTGCAGATGGGACTCAATTAGACAAGACTTTTGGCGTTTCTATGAAAATCTATTATAGCAAAGGGAATTCAGCTTCTAGCTGAATTTAGGTAGACTTTTTTTGCCGCATATCCGCGTCCATGTTCCTTCCGTGCGTCCTTGTTCTTTATTGTCTGATGTTTAAGTCAAATATCTCCACATATTATTGCGTATCTCGAAGAATAATACACATTCGGATTAATATAATGACATATAATTCTAATAATGACTCCAGCATTCTTTATGACAATCAGATATACTGTTAATATGAAACCACTATTTCAAAGTTATTTTAATGTAGGTTACTATTTGACAGATGAAGGACGAACGTGGTTGGTCATGTTTAGTCTGCAGACACAAAGACTAGAACAGAGGAAACCCTACCATGTTCAAGGTCCTGCTTGTCGTACCAGGGTTCTTCCTCCTTGATCTCAAATTCTTCCTCTACAATCATATCGGTCAGCATCTTCTACGGTTGCCTCTACTCCCCACCCTTCTTTGCGGTTCTTCACTTGCCAAACAGTTTTATCATTAGCGTTTCCGTTTTCGTCCCGTCCGCCGTTGTGCGTCCTCCCTGCTCCTGAAGCCGGCACCGGTGTGCGCTCCTTACCGGACCGAGGGACAACGAACGCATCACGGCTACCCCGTCAGGTGTCCGCCTTGAATTTTCACAATAAAATACCTGTTCGGGCTCATGTTACATTATACAGTACTAATTATACAACCTACTTTAAAGGGCACTATATGGTTTTAGTTCATCAGTACTATAAAACTGCCCCAAAAGGACAATGACCCTGCAGACTTATACCCAGGGTATACTTATACCCTAACTCTAATATTAATTCGTGGCATTCTGACTTACTTCATTTCATTTGTGCCCATTAATAAACACTTTGAGGTTTTCAGCTTTAAATGGTTCTTCCTGTAGTTAGATTTATCCCTCAACATCAACTGTTGCAAATTTTCATCAAACCTTTTCCATTATGGAATCAGCGCAGATATTGCATGTATTCCATCATACTGGTTTGATCATATATGATACACACCTAGTTTTGGAGACTGAAAAATATTTTTGTGGCATCAATAAAATCATCTCTTGAGATACTATTGATCATTATGCCTCTTGTCACAAATTTGCACAGTACCCAAATGTTCACATATTTAACTGTATGTGTTATAATAAAACTCACAATTTCCACTTGATTTAACATCTGCTTGAAAGCAAAACCACAGATAATTTGTTTGTTTGTTTTTTAAAATATATTTGTATCCAGGTGTTAAGGAGTCAAGATTGGACAGATTGCCACGGGTAGGATTGTCAAATTGCACTTTTGTATTTTTTCAGGTTCACTGCGGCTGTGCTGAATAAAATACAATAATAAAATAAATAAAAATACAATAAAAATGTGTGTATTTTATTCAGCACAGCTATAATGAACCTGAAAAAACAAAACAAAATACTGTTAACTAAATAAATAAGTTTGAAGTTTGAGCACCCTTTTTCTGTGCCACTAGCATTTTTTAGTATTACCTCATCCTTGACCTCAGCCCTTCACCCAAACATGATGTGCAGTGTCTATTTATTTCATTTTATTGCCTTTTTTATCCAATGGTGTTTGAAGATTTTAGCTTCTGTCTGCATAGCCATGGGGGTACAGTAGTTATCTCATAGAAAGATGGTTGTGGTTACTGATTTGAACACTGTTACTGTGTGGAGTTTGTATGTACTCCCTGTGTCTACTTGGGTTCACTTCATGTACTTTCCTCCAGCCGTCTAAACACATCCACTTTAATAGGTTAACTGTCCAATCGAAATCCCTTATAACTGTGAATGGTTGCGCGCCGACTGACTTTAGAGCCTGCAACATGCAAAACAGAACATCACCATTTTTAATTATTTGGACTTTAATTAAAGCTAACATTTGAGCATACAGTATGCACTTAGACTTAGACTTCCTTTATTGTCATTAAACAGACACACACAATGAATCTGGTAATGAAATGTCATAGAATTGTTAGCTGATAATACAAATAAATATGGAAAATAGAAAAGTGCACAGTTGATGTAGCCGAGTGTAACTGCAGTGTAAATAT
>JAPTHA010000012.1:2214082-2231919 GCA_029814585.1 Gymnapogon annona | reverse complement strand
GTGAAAATACTATATATCAGTGTAAACAGTACTATAAACAGTGAGAATACTATATATCAGTGTAAACAGTACTATAAGCAGTGAAAGTAATATATATCAGTGTAGGCACTGTATAGACAGTAACCAGTACTACAAACAGATTTATGGTTGAGAAGGTTTTTTTTTTGTTATTCTTATTGTTGTTGAGATGTATTTAGAATAAATACAATGAAATTGGTACTATTGGTAGCAAAGGTTATATTTTGAAGGTGATGTGGATATGTTTCCGGTGTGGTCCTGTCTCCCTGCCTCCTCAACCCTCCCTCCACCACACCTGCTCCTCCGAGAGCGGTCCCTCTGCAGAACTCCACCACCACGTGACCACAAGGGGCGCTGCAGCTCCGGAATAGATCTCAATATGGAGATGTCAATTTGTCATTTCTGTAGGAGATACAGTATTTCTGAAACCCCCTGAAACCTACAGCTGGTTTGTGGCCCCTTCGAAATAAAGTGTTGCATACAACAACATATTTGATCTTCCCTAAATTATTTATCTCCATTTATCTTTATATCCTCTTCCGCAGTTTACATTTTCAGTTCAAATAATGTATCTTCCTGCATTTAATTTACTGACAATTATGGGTTCAACTCTATCTGACCAGTATACTCAGAGTAAAGAATGGTCAGAGTTAATCCAAATGTCATATCAAAAGAGAAAAAGAACAGAAAAGGTGACTTTCTCAGTTAAACATACAATTTAAACAATATAAAACATGCTATTATAACTACTGCCATATATTATCAAAGTCAGTGGGTTTTACTGGTGAATCACTGTCATTGACCGGTGTTTGCATTTTCATGCACACTCAAATACTGATTGAATACGCAGTTGTCTCTTCGCGATTATTAGATTTAGTTCAGATTTATGATCATTTACCTCAGAAATGCTAGTTAGAAATGGGGCATGCACAGTAGAACCCCCCTCTCCCCAATGCAAGATGTAGGAGAGCCTAAATTTTGTGCCTTTAGCACCACCTGCAGGACCAAACGTCACATCCCAAAAAGAATTGGGTCAAACAGATGGAGTTGAGACTTGCCTAATATTTTTAGATATTCTGCTATGACAATACTTGGCTTGGCCCATCATCATGACCTGACCTGACCTGACCAGCACTGATTAATAACTTCCAGATGTTGATATTCATTCATTCATCTTCTGAATTGGGGTCATGGGGGTCAATGGAGATTATGTTAGACACTGAACGGGGGAGGCAGGGTTCACTCTGGATGAGTCTTCAGTTCATGACAGAACTGACACAGTGACGAACAACACTGTCACATTCCCAGCCGTGGGCCATTTTACATTAAACAATTAACCTATCAGTGCAGGTTTTTGTGTGGTGGGAGGAGCTGGAGTAACCGGAAAGAACCCACACAGACACGGGGAGAACATCAATATGTCATTTCAACACAGAAAAGTCCTGCCAACGGCTGGTGATGGGATGGAACCCAGGACCTCGGTGATCAACTGCAGCACCGTGTTGATGCGTTTGGTCACTGGTGACTGTTCAGGTCGTTGAGGGTTAATTAATGAATGCACAAAATTTGTTCGAAAGGTAGAGTGCCAGAAAAAATGTGTACTCGAGGGTGGTGGCTAAGCTTGTTCTTTCACTGTCTACTACTTCAAAACTTAAACATTTTGCTTAATACCTCAGACAGGAAGAGCCTTGGACTGGGTGGAAAAAGCAAAGACCGCAGTGACAAATGTACAGTGTCCTTCAGTGTATATTTCACTATACACTGTCACATTTCATGTTTTGTGTGTTCATTTTCCTTTCATTTGTACATTTAAATCCATCAGTTTCCAAAAAATTGCAACAAACAAATGAATTTCTTGAGATGACATGTCCGATGTCATCATCATCATTGTGCTCTCAGTGTAACACACGTCGTCGGTGTTTGATAATTCATGGTTTTTGCTTTGAATTTCATTTTAACATAACCTTCCAAATTTCTGTTATTACAGACTTTTAAAAACATTTTTATGTCAAGTGTGGCTGTGAGGTTCCGTCAGCTGGTGGCGGTATTTTCTTACATTTCGCTCTGATGCGTCCCTTCTGAAAAATATATCCCACAGAAATATCTGGGTTTCATCCAAACAAAGGAGGGATTTTCTTCCAACACATACGTATTTCATTACATCATATTAAACAAAATAACCACAAGTTGTTTTCTTTTTTGTTGTTGTTGAGCAGAAATTAACATGATCAGGCTGAAATATATACCAGGAGGAGAAAATCCTCTTTGGTATATTTTGCATCACAGGGAAAGAAAAATCACTTTTATTATCTCGCACAGGCAGATGAAAACAATTCTCCACGGTGGATTATTCACTGAGAAAAATGCTGATAATAATACGCCAGATCCAGACAACAATAGCCAGCAGCAGCTTTTCCTTTAACACTCTCACTTTTGCGTTCATTTCTCTTTTTATACATTTATTTAAGGCACATTTTTAATTTGCTAATCACAAATGGATTTTATTCTTCATTTGTTATTATATTTTTCCAGTGACATATATAACAGTGGTGCCAACCCATCCTCTAAAGGTCAACATGACATCCTTAATATTCACCTCCAGTCTCCCACCCTCCCTTCCTCGTACACACAATAAAGGATTCGGCCCAGGTAGTCAAACATGTGGCTCACGGGCCAAACCCGGCCCACCAAAGGGTCCAGTGTGGCCCATGGGACCAGTTTGTAACAGTCAAAGGTGTGACAGTAATTTTTGTTCAGAGGCTATTTTATTTATTTATTTTTTTTATTTGTTCAGACCTATTTTAGTTCAGATTTTAGTTCAGGGACCACAGACATAGTGAGTTTCAAATGATCTGGAAAATAATAACATGACCTATAAACTATAAAAGCACTGTAGAAGTACAGACCTCCACCAAGGCCGCTCAGTTCCCCATCATGTTGCTGTAACGTAGAATACCCTTGAAGTGGGTTACCTAGAAGCACATGCCAGCTGAGAGGGTATTCAAATGAAAACTACATCAAAAAGTCACAGGGCGCCTCCAAAACCTAATCAATTGTTCCTCACCCCATTTCAGATATTTCCTGAAAATTGCATTAATATCAGTCCATAACTTTTTGCCTTACATTGCTAACACACAGACAGACTTTAGTGCATACCGTCCATATCATGCGTAACATCCTTGGAGGAGGTAATGCTGGTATCTCCAATTTTTTTTTGTTTTAGTGTGAAAAAATACAATTACGTGATGTAAATGTTTAATTTTCCTAGATTATTTACAAAACTGTGAATAATCTAAACAACCCCAAACAACCTAAAAATAAATGAAATTTAACACTGCTCTACCTGTTAAAATGTTTTCTACCCTTTTTTAAGCTCCATTATCATTTGTAAGTTCGAACACATGTAAATGAGATGCGGAGTCATAGTTTTGGTAAAATTACACTTTTAGTCTTTTGCTCTAAAGCGAAGAGAACTAAAATTCTCCATATTTTATGGTATTATTTTACTGGTCCGGCCCATTCGCGATTAAAATTTGGTTGTATACAACCCCAGAACAAAAATGAGTTTAACAGCCCTGTACTAGACAGAATAAAATAAGTTAACGCGACATGAAGTATTCTAATTACAAATACTCCTCTTAGTCCTCAATAACTCAAATGTCATAGGTCATGCATTCACAGCCAGATGTTTCTGCTCCCGAGTTGATCCATGTTGTGAGTCCAGTTCCCTCAGGTTCAGTGAAGTCCATGCAGAGCATGCGGTGCTCTTCAAGTACTCGTATGACCTTTGTTACGGACAATAAAAATAAATCATGTTCTGATGTCCTGATTTTCAAAGGAATCAAACCTGTGCAGTTTTAGTTTTGTTTAACTAATGATATCAAATGTCGAGGACACGTGTCAGACAACAAGATTAAAACCACCTGAAAATGGCATCAAGAAGCAAATGAACATGATGCAGAAGATGCACAGAAGGATGAAACAGTTTGGAAAAAATGTTTTGAGTATGGTGTGTATAATTTGTGTTTCCTGTCTGTGTGTTGGTGATCATGAAACTGATGTAGAAACTGATGTTTCTGCATCCCATCCAGCCCCCTGACTCAGGGTGAAGAATTTATTTTTTGTGGGTGTCTTCTTGAGCTGAAAAGATTTAAGCCACCACTTAACACTAGTATTGAAACCGTTTTAACTCAGTGAGCACTTACTGACCTCATACTTATTTCTGAAGGTAAGGCTCTGGATCTGAAGTTCCTCCCCAGAACTAATAGGACTGGGGTAGCTGGTGATTGCCACGTTTGGACTGTAGCTGGTGTCAGATGAGCGCAGATGACCCATTATGCATCCAGGTCAGGGATGAGACACATTGACGTCCTCTCTTTCCTGTGAGTCTACCTGGCTGTAGGCGGCCTGGTCGTCTTTCACCTCCACTTCTTCTGCTCCTCTCTCTCCTCTGTCTGCCATCCTCCTGACTTCTCCATCTATGGCTGTCAGCGAGAAGTAGGAAAAATCAGAACAGGAAGCAGACACTCTGCAGGGAAAATGACGTGTTCAAATGATAGATGAATCCATCTGTTTTTTTCCCTTTTTGTGTTGTATCAACGTTCTGTTTGTGTTGCTTCTCTCTTACTCATTTCCTGTTTTTTACTGCCATTTAATTTGTGAATTTCACGGCTTGTGAAATGCCAAACAGCTAAAAAGGACAGCCTACACCTCGGGAAACTCCTATCATTTTATCTCCCGGTGGGAAAATCATTATCTCTAATGCAAAACAAGGTGTCTCATCACATTTTCACTGTGGCGCTAAAGTGCACCCCCAAGCAGCAAAAGGAAGTCAGATAAAGCAGGAGAGGAAATTGAAATACTCTAGGAGAACAGGCGATCAAACAGGACGATTACCACGGAGTGCACACGCCGTTCACACTTCCCTGCCGTCCCTGAGGCGGTCTGCGTCGGTATGATGTGGGTTTGCTGCCTTGCACAGAGGCAGTGACATTAATGGGTGGCAGGCAGCAACCAGTAATGAGTCTTTAAAAGAGAGATTTGGAGCTTTACTGATCCGTTTCCATACCAACTGTCTCAGCCGAGGGGATTGGATTGGCTTCAGGGAAGAAATGGGTACGACAAAGACACAACTCACAACAAATGACGATCCCTCCGCCTGTGTGCAAAACCAGGGCTCGTTTGAAATTAATCTTCCAAGCGACTCCCCCTTTTTTTTTTTGGCAGAAATGCATGATGACAGGCAGAGAGCGGAAGAGAGCCTGCAGACATTTAAGACTTTGACTGGTTTACATAGAATCTTTCAAGTATTTTTTTATTATTATACTTTTTATTTTATTTTTTTCCCCTGTTGTGCTACCTGCACCTTTTGGTTATGTCCAACAAACAATCCAAATCACATTTAGAGGCGCTGCTGTGTTGCCATGGCAACCAGGCGTTTTGCTAGAATCAGTGTGATGCCAGCTCGCATCCAGGATCACATATGGGCTGTGGATACATACACATGGACAAAGACACTGGCAGAGGCAGAAAAAAGAATACACATGCATGTAAAATGGAATGGTAAATGGATTGCACTTACGGTATATAGTGCTTTTTCTACACAGTGATGCCCAAAGTGCTTTACATTGGCCTCACATTCACCCATTCACCCATTTTTTGACTGAGATTAATGTTAGTCAAATGTAAATGGTCAATGGACTGCACTTATATAGTGCTTTCCAATACCTTCACGATGCCCAAAGCCTGACATTAACCCTTTCACATGCACACTCATACACCAAATGTAGGTTTTGTTTATTTTCTTGACAGTTATTGTCTGAGTAAAATGTGACTCATTCTAATTATGTCCAATCTATTATGCTTTCATGACCAAATGTAACCTTTGGTATCCACTGATTTGATGCATTCACTTTGCATTATGATGAAATTCTATTTATATTTTAAATACTTTGTGAGTTTTAGTGGAAGCTGAAATGCATTTTACTAATCTCCAGAGTTCTGTTTGTACATGAATTCCATTTAACTGTCAACACAGATGGACTCCAGCAACAAAGAAGTAAAAAGGGTCATTAAGACTAAACAGTAAAGGAATATTGTGGCATTTTTCCATAACATTTTATTGTATTCGTTATGGAAAGAAGGACACACTACCTCAGTCTCTATAGCTGCATGAAGCTAATAAGAGTGATGTTTAATTCTCTGAAAAAAAACCAATTTAAATACAACAGAACAGCAGGTGGCACAAACAACATTTACAGGGGACTGATGTGTACATGTGGATAGTTGGTTTTATATGTACTGCATAGCAACTTTATATTTCTTTAAATTCTGATGTATAAAATATGGATATATTTTTCATAGTTGTTCTCTAGCAGTTAATTACTGGGTGGACCACTCTTGCATAAAATTATACACACATACACACACACACACACACACATATATATATATATACATATGTATATAAATATATATGTGTTTCTGTCTGAAACATATATATATATATGTTCACTTTTGTCTGTCACCTTGGATTGATGAAGGTTGAAACATTTTGGAAATATTAGGGAGTAGAAGTATCACAGTATTACTATACTGTAGATGATTATCCACAAACAAGTGGTTTGGAGAATATTACTGTCACCAACTGACTGCAAAAGGGGTTTGCTTGAGTGTCGTCCAATGTGGATGTTATACTGTAAAAATGTGCAAAACAAATCATGACCAAAAAATAGCATTATAGCCCCTTTTGTCAGCACAGGGATTTTTGCATGAACTTTTAATTTACTGGGAACTTTCAAAAACCTTTGAAGAACCTTACCATTGACCTGGATAAAAAAAAAAAACTCCCACTTGTTCCTGGCAGGACAGTGGGACCTTTCAGATTACCAATTATTTCTTGGGGGCGGGGCTAGATGCTGAAGAGCAGTGATTGGTGGAACACACTTGCAGAGTTCCATATTTTCACCCTCTTCAGCAGGGATGTGGAACTCCATTCCCCGAAGGCTGGTGTCCTGCATGTTTTAGACATTTCCCTCTTCCATCACACCTGGTTCAATTAATGATCAGCTCCTTACAGAGGTCTGCAGAATCCTGATAACAATATAATGACGTCCAGGTATGATGCAAGAGGGATATATCTACGACATGCAGGACACTAGCCCTCGAGGACTGGAGTTCAGCAGCCCTGGTCTACAGTCAGTATACAGCTGTTTATTCCATTTCTCCAAGCTTTACTTCATTTGAATTATCATCATTTGGAAAATTGGAAAGAAGAAGAGAAGCTGACAGATGACAACATCCATTATCCAACCACGCTCTTCAGATTAATCAGAGACGAGTGTATTCAACACATTCCGACAAGTGCTGTGTGTGTTCTGTCTGCCCATCTGAATATGTTAAAGAGTGGAATGAGCAAAATAAATTCAGTGGAACTTGAAGCAGTCAGTGACTTGAAATGACTGAGCCTCATTTGAATATACAAGGTTGAGGTGTGATGGAAACACAAAGCACACAGATTAACAAACACACAGATGAACAAACACACAGATTAACAAACACACAGATTAACAAGAAGACTTTTACACAGATCAGTATGCCTGGTAATAAAAAATACATGGGAATCAAGTGGAAAAGATGCTAAACATCCGAGAGAGCAGGAGCAGAAGAGACCACACCAGATCAGTGTGGACCAGTCTGAAGACATCAAACCCATTGAAGTGGTCTGAGGTGGATCTGAACATGGGTGCCACAGGCGGGTGTCAGGATCCACTCAAGACATCACTCACTCAGGAGTAAAACATCCTTTTGCATCATCCCATGGGTGTGTCCATATACAGGGTCCATATAGTGTCCGTATATAGTGTTGGTCCAAGTGGAACACTGACACCTAGGATGAGATGGCAGGAAACGTGAGCATTATCACCAGTACACACACACACACACACTCAAACACAAACACACACAACGCACTCATGTCCTCATCCATCTGCAATCACACCACTTACAGGCCATATGGATTTCAATTAACTACTGCAAGAAAAACTATACAGACTAGTCACAACACAGGAGTAACAATTACAAGAGAAAAATCTCAATAGTTTATGCTCAAAAAAATAATGATGACATAGATGTAGACCTGTCCATCAGGCAAACTACACTCGCTGTCCATGCAGTGAAACAAAAGCTGATGCAGGGTGGAATGGAAAGGCAGGAATGATGTGTGGTTGCTCTGTTAAGACTGCAGATGATTCCACCGGTAAGAAGAGTAAAAAAAACCCTGTAGGTTTTATTAGTTTAATGTCAGTTTAATTAATTATAATGGGTTTTCACTATATGGTTTTTGCTCTCCGCATCAGTAATTGACGCTGCCCATACTTTTGCTGAACCTTACAATTACATACATACTTCAATGTATGGTTTTAAACCCTATTTGAGGTTCATGTCATCAAGGAGTCACAGGATATGGATATAAAACTACTATTAAATAAATGTATGCAGTTTAATAAAGACATGCAATTTAAATCAAACATGAATCAATAACAACTAAAACATAGGAAACAGAGGACACTCATACTGTAACCCCAAACACATGCACATACACATACACACAAACCCTTGCATACTCCTCTGTGAGTGGCTGTGGTTCAGCTGGTAGACCGAATAGTCCAATGGCTGAAGGGTTGGAGGTTTGAATCCTGGCTCTGATTGCCCACATGTCGAAATGTCCTTGAGCAAGACACTGAACATTAAATTACTCCCAGTGGAGCAGCAGCGTGTCGAGCAGCGGCATGGCAGCAGCCGCTGGTGTGAGAGTGTCTATACAGTATATATTATTACCTTATTTTAATTTTAAAATTTTAAATGTTATTTATTTTTAATTTTAAGAAGTTTTTCTTATTTTTTGCACACTGCTTTTACCTGAGCACCTAATTTCATTACATTGTGGAGTGTAATGACAATATATTCTTGTATTGTATTGTATTCTATTTTAGCTTTACAATTGAACAAATTCTATTCCACTCTCCTATCGGGCAAATGATTCAGAAACACCCTTGAAGTCTGGCAGGAAAGGCAGTGTAAGTCTTACTTTTTCAAAAAACAGACCAGGCTTCTAGATTATGGAAGTCTGGAACTATGGGAATCCAGAAGCGTCACACTTTTTTTTGCACATTTCTTACATGCATGTTATTATTATTCCCTGTCTCCTCTTTCTTGTAAGAGTAAAAACAAGAAAATACACTATTAAAAAAACCCTTGATCAATAATTAACCGGTGCTCAGCTATGAGACAAATTTCAGACAAAGCTGGAGTATCACGAGATGCTTTTATTTCATAGAATCTCAGCTCGAAAAGGAGGCTCTGGCGCAAAGGTTTTAGTTTGTCTCTGCGCTTGTGTGAGCCCCTGAAGCTGTGTGAGGAAGATTAGCTAAATTCATCTACTTCACAGAGTATTGTTTTTCCCACAAGCCCCTGGCTGAGGGATTACTTATGAAATTAAACTTTTTAAAAGAAACTTTCGCTGCTTTTTCTTGCCAATGGAGCCTTTGAAGTCCCAGCGTGATGATAACAGTTTGCTATCTTTAATCCACATACAGTTTCTCTTATCGCCATCATCTTCCCCACTCGTATATCTGCCTCTTGACTTATTTATTTTGCTCATTTATTGGTAATTTTCTGTTTATTGCTGTACGTGAATGGGCCCATGCTCTGCAATAGTAACCAGAGGCTCAGGTGCACCAGCCAAATAAAAAAAAACACCTTGGGTTGGGAACGTTCACGATCTCAAGAGTCATTTCAGGAGAGAAATAGAAAAACAAAACTGTGAGGAGGCAAAACATATCCCTACATGTTTTACCTCAAAGTGGTAACTACTTATGAATGTCTTTAGGATCAGTTTGTATGGAATATGTGGAGAATAAATCAACGTTTTGGTGCATTTACAAAACAGAAATTATGCAACTACATTCATGAAGATGGTGAGAGTTGTCATTATTGTGTGCAGCCAAAATTTTCTGGTGTAGTACATGAAAGCTTTCTTTGGCATTGACAATATACATGAATACTATGAGCGTCTACTTTGACCATTACTACTACTGCTACTTATGTTATTTTTAAAATTTATTTGGAATGTAGTCTACATATTCACAACTGCATAACATAAACAATTAAGGCAATCAAGATGTGGTTGGAAGAAGTCGGCAGTTGTGTGCCCCTGGAGAAAATAATCTACTGGATGCTTAGGAGAAGCAGAATGTTCTATAAGATGCTGCAACCCTTCTTTAATTACATGGAGAATGTACCAGTACACCACATGGGCTCAGCTCTATATACCTGATATACACCACATGGGCTCAGCTCTATATACCTGATATACACCACATGGACCCAGCTCTATGCACCAGATATACATCACATGGACCCAGCTCTATACACCTGATATACACCACATGGACTCAGCTTTATATACCTGAGCAGAACTTGTGGGACGTAGGAGCTGTGAGGTTAAGATGTACCTCTATGCAGAGTCCGCGTATTTATGGTCCTGTCTTGTTTTGTTTTGTCAAGTTTTGTTTTGGCTGTCGCCTGTGGCCCTGTCGTTGTGAGCAGGTAGTGTGGTCTGGTGGTGTATGAATGTGACTGTATTGTCACTGTATTGACTGATTGTGTAATGAGAAATAAAAAGAAAATATAAAAAAATGTAAGCAAAATGTGTAAAAGAAAGAAAGCTAAAAGATAAGACAAAAAAAGCCAAAGTGTTTGCTCATTTCAATGTTTATGACAAAGCCACGTGCACCCATTACAAAATAATCCAAGAGCCCAATGTGGCTCTGGAGCCACACGTTGCCCACCTTTAACCAAAACCAAATTCTGGCAAAACAATAAGAACCGTCATACTGTGAGTGTGTAGTTCCTGTCCTTCTGTCTGTGTCTGAGTTCACTGAGGGGTCGTGCAAATGATAGCCTTCTTCTGGACTACACATGTGACTGACAGGCGTCTCCTGTTGTGTTTGGATGAACAGACACTCAGCTGATACCGCATCAACACACAACGATGATACAGCAGACATTTGGTTGATGGCTGACATGCAGCGATGGAAGAGGTGATGCTGAAAACCTCTGTTTTTACAACATTTCACTTGACACTTCAGAATAACATCACATGTGCACCTTTGCATTTTTCAGGGAGGGTCTTTTGAGTTTAAGAAGACATCACATTATGTAGAAAGAGCTGAGACGACCACTTCTGCAGCAGCAGCATCCAACTGCTGAGCCAAGACAAACTGTTCAGCAGCTGGCTCGGCTCTTATCTGGACTGATGTGAAGAGCTTCTTCTTGGATCTGCTTCAAATACATGCAGAAATGCATTCGAGCAGTTTTGTCAAGAATATTCCATCTTCTTCTTTTTGGAACCATTTTTGTCACTGTCAGCCAAGCTCTTTTCTCTGCTACTTTTATTTCACAGCAATTTTTTCCTCTTGTACATTTCCTCCATAAGCATCTTAAATCTTAGATTTTTCATAGGCAGAAGCTCCAGCAAATAGCAAATGGAGACCAAGAGAATATTTCTATCATTTAATTTGACTTAAAGGGGGCAGAGACATTTGTCTTTAGAATTCTCATTACATTTTGTCCAACAGTGTGATATATAAGGAGCCAAGATTGGGAGAAAAGGTTTTTTTGGTCCCAGATTAAATAAAATCTAAGTTTCAATCTTTTCTTTATAACCCTCAAAAATATTTTCGCATATAGTTTTGGATCTTTGCACTTTTGTGTTTAAGAAATGAGAGTTTACCCTCAGTGAAGACTAACTCCAGTGGTTTTAATCACCTACTCAAACAAAGCAACTTTAGAACCTCATCGGTGATTTATCCTTTACAGATCCAGACACAGTCAGTGTCTGAGGTGCTCGACACTGTTTGACAGGACTGGTTCTGCGTGTGCATGTTTTCCTTTTTTTATTATTTTAGTGCCGCACCCACTTACCCTCGTGAACGTAAAAGCCTCCCACGTACATCCTCTCTCACACACGTTTCCAGCATCAGCGGCGGCGGGTCGAGGAGCAGAGAGCGGTTCACATCCACGGAAGGAGATGGGAAAGGAGCGAAGGCTTCTTTGCCGATGACACGAACACACCAGGCAGTGGGAAGGATGGGCCAAACCAGGACCCGAACCAGCCGGGAGATGCTGTGCTTGATCGGAACCGCCTGCCTGTGGATGCCGTTGCTGGCAGAGGTATGTGCAGGAGAGGATGCTGCTGGTGCTGATGCGGCGGACGATGTGGCCTAATTGTGTCCTTTTTTGTAAATGTAATATTACATATACTTAATAGAATAGACAAATGGTTTGATATGGTAGAATTGAATGCGGCGAAAACGAGCAGAAAAGGCTGGATGGGATCATGGAGCATGTTTGTTTTTTTAATGCATTTTCAACAATGGGAGTCGGGGCGTGAACTCGGCATCAGACCCTCTAATCCAAACAATCTGTATTTTAATGAATTAATGTAGCCTACTATCAATGCGCATTGTCCAATTAAGCGAACACACACACGCATGCACAGACGCACACACATTGGTGGTTTCACTCCCCCTTCCTCCTCCTCCTCCTCCTCCTCCGGTCGCCCTCGGTGGGGTATCATGACAGGAACCCGCCCCTGGCACCCCTTCCCCCCTGGTGGTTGGGCATGAAGACCTCATCCAGGCTGTTGGAGTCTGTCACAGCACATTCAGTCAACTTGGACCTCAGATCCAGTGAGACAGGTGTGACTGTGAGGACTGTCAGCTGGAGGTCAGACCCACTGACATCCATCAGTCTCTCCTCCATATCAGTCTCTCCTCCACATCAGTCTCTCCTCCACATCAGTCTCTCCTCCCTGAGCATTTTTTTCCTCTTACCTTTACTGGAAATGCATCATGTTAACTCATCACCAAATGTTTTTCTTCCGCTGTGACAAAAATATCTTCCAGCTGTCGACATACAGCCATTATATATTGTATATTTGTATTTATATAGAATATACTTGACATTGTCAGTGTCTGTGATTGACTCAATCGGTGCTAGTCTTCATATTTTTCTCAAATTTCTCTGGACTTAAACAAAAAGCTTTGTTTTAAATTATACAAATTAAACCTAAAAAAATGAAAGGCTTCATATGTTAGTATACATCTACAATATTGTGTAACTATCATTTTCATGGATGTGTCATTTGGTTATTAAGTGTTAACCAAATAATGTACATTGTATGTCATGTATGTTACCATCACTTCAAATTCCAAATTATATGCATGTATAAATAACCAGAACAAAATGTTGTAGATGCACTGTATATTCACATATTAAGTCTTTATTTTTGTTGTTTGATTTTTAGTACAATATATTCATTTTTAACATTGCCTCTATGCTTTTTTCTTCAAACTCTTTGAGTTTGAGCAAAGTTTGAGCAAAAGACGAACACTAGCAACTGGTCAGTCAATCGCAGTCACAGGCAATATCAAATATCTGACATATTATACAAATATGTTCAACCTTTCAACTATTGATATACAGCCATATTTGTCAAACAATGCAACAGAAACGTTTGGTAATAGGTCAACATGATAAACGTCCACTAAAGGTCAGACAAAAAATGCTGAGGAAAACATGCCACTTTGGTCTATGTGCTCTGACTCTGCATGTCACATCTTCAATTTCCTAATCAATTCGTTATACATTTTGGTTTAATTTTTTACCAATGTCGATCTAATATGCCGTACATGGGCTGCGTGGCTTGTGCAGAAGTCATTAGTTGAAGACAGTGATGCGCAGGTTTTAATTAAACCCACCGACATTGGAAGCAGTCGTGCATAGAGCACACTGCAGATGAGTCTCCCCTTTTTCATCTGAGCTTTGTTGGGATGGATCATTTCATCAGGGAAACTCAGATGTGGCAGTAGATTCAGCTGTTCAGAACACAAAGAACAGAGGTGTTCACAGGTAAACAGAAGGAGTCAAACGGTGCAGCAATTCATGGACAGCAGTGTTTCTGAAGCAACAACTTTAACCGTGTGTTCATTGGTAACTTTAGAATTTCTGCCCCAGAGAGAAGGAGGAAGGACTTTCTGGCATTTTTTACCCTGAAATTGGGCCCTGATTTCTTGAGTTTAATTTGAAGTGTTTGTCTTCTAACCTGCTCCTGGAAGGGGCCTGGGTCTGTCCCAGTTACCTATGGGTGAAGGCAGGTTTCACCCTGGATGTGTCCCCAGTTCACCTCAGGGTTAACATACAAACACAAACCACCAGTCACCCTCACAGTCACACTTAAGTACAATTTAGATTAACCTGTCTTTGGATGGTGTGAGGAAGCTGCGGTTGAGAAGAGAAGCCACGAAATACAAGGAGAACATGCAAACTCGACAGAGACAAGTCCCGTACCGGTCAGCCGGTTGGAATTGAACCCAGGACCTTCTTGCTGTGAAGCAACAATGCTAACCACTGTCCAAAAGGCAACTAAACTACTGACTTAATTAAACACCCTCTTAACATTTACTGCATAACCAGCGCTCCACAAAAAAGTTCAGGTTGGCTGAGATATACACATTTATGGAGATATTGTTGCAGTAAATTTAACCCACAACAATTTTTGTCCTAACATATGTTGCACCCTTAAACAGACTTGACTCCGTCGTTTCTTTGTGGCAACTTTATTTTTCTGCCTTTCGGTTCAGTTGGAGCGATCCACACAATGACTCACAACACATGCTCATATTAAAAGAACACACCGGACATTTTCCTTCACTGATGACGTCATCACAACACTCCACTAACCTGTTTCAAAATAAATAAATATTTTCAAAATAGTTTCCAAAATAAAATTATCTAACAGTTCCTGTATTTGCAAAGTAAAGTGATATAATAAATCCAGGTCGCAACACCTACAAATTATTTCTGTTTTTTTCCATGTGACTTATCGCTTTATATTCAAATGAAATCAAATCAAAGTTTATTTGTATAGCTCCAAGTCACAACAACACTTATCTCACAGCGCTTTACACATAGAGTTGGTCTAACCAGACTCTTGGATTAGTATTAATAAAAACCCGACAGAATCCTCCAGGAGTAAACACACTGGTGACAGTGGTGAGGAAAAGTTCCTTTTAACAGACAGAAACCTGCGGCAGACTCCGACTCCTGGAGGATGGACGTCTGTCTAGACCAGTTGGAGTTAAAGTGACAGGGAAAAGCAAGAGAAAGGGAGAGAGAAGGAAAGAATGAGTGGGAGGGGTGAGTAGGGGGAGATAGAGGTAAGCACATGGAATTATGATTACAGTTACAAATGTGTGTAGATGATGGAAGGCAGGGGCCGGACAGGAGTCCAGCTGAGACAGTGCCTCGAGATGTGCTGGTCCACAGCAGACGGAAGGAGGGGTGATGCAATTGCTGTTTGGTTGTCAATAGGTTGATGTCGGCGGTCTTTGCATGCATATAGAGAATGTGGATAATCTGTAAAGCAAACTGACCTTTGAGCGCAAGAGAGCGTTCCGGCAATTGTGTCAAAGTGTGACGCTGTGACAGCAAGTGTTTTTAATTTGTATAATCTATATGCAAACTAGAAGTGTTCAGATATACTGGCATCAGTCGTGTTGTGATTATTTCACATCTGACAACATCAAATAACCAAAGGTAACGCATCCTTTTAACCCATGGCCAACACCTCCGAATCATTCTCCAGTTTCACGGATGCTAGGATCAGATGTGTAGATTCTTTGTGCCGCAGCTGTGTGTTTTCACTCTCTGGAGCGTGTGTTTTGGACGCAGCTGTGAGATCGACACAACCAATTAGCGTTGTAATAGAGCCATGTGATTGATATGAATGGAGAAATCAGCATAGATGTTTTCTACCACGGGTCACCTGTCCAGGCTCTAATAGCATTAGACTGAGCAGTGTGTCTGGACCGGAGGACAACCAGAAGGAACAAATCATCTGTGTGAAGGGGAAATGTTCAGTGCTTAAGGGTAATTCCTCTGTGACAGCTCGTTGTGATCGTGTGTCTTTTGCTCTGAGGTGTGACCTCATTTCTCAGATTGTATCACTTTCACTTTTGTCAGACACCATCTGATGATGTCTAGTACTCTTTGTGTGTGTTTGCACTACAAGCTCCCTCTGATGCCACGGTTACACAGTCTGTTCTTCCTGCACCAAAGAACTGTACCTACTAAGATCACACATCTTTCCTTTCTTTTATCTCTTTTATCTCAAACACACATTCCTCTTTTACATACACAAGTAGTTTACTTGTAGCTTTGTTTTTTTTCAGTTGTTGTTTTTCTTGCAAAAATGAAATGTTTAAACAGTTGTTTGAGTTTCAAATTAGTGGGTGGTTTGTCAAGGCAGACACCTGGGGAACAATGTCAGTTCAGTCTTCAACACATTTGGATCCAACTGACTAACAACCAAACATGGACCTAACACACAACTGAAAATTGAAAGACAAATATTTGTAATGTTTGTGTTAAAGCTTCAAAGTTTAAAGCAGTAAGTGATGGTTCACCTGTGCGGTTCACCAATTCCTAAGAGACCCAAGGTCCAATGCAGAGATTGGCCAGCAAAGCCCCCGCATACCATTTCAATGGGCTCAGAGCGAGCCCTCCTCTGACACTTCAACATAGCTTGGCCCACTTCTGTACCTGAGCTTCCTCCACTCAATCCTCCCAAGGGACAGTTAACTCCACTAATACCACCTGCTTGCTAGCCTTGACATGAAGACCATGTCTGGCTGGAGTGATGTTCCTACAATGATGTCTGGGAATTTCAACTATTTCCCTAGGTCCACCAGTAGTTGTCAATCCCTTGCTGTCGCAAGCATGCCCCCCTTGGGTCTTCTTTGATGGCTGGGACTTCTCACCTGCTTGAACAAAGGTAACGGTACTCTTGGAGGGTTGATGCTGGTTGCTGTTGACAATTCCAGTACAGATGGTGTCTGCCATGGCCAGCAACACTTGGTCATGGTGCCAACGATATTGGCCATTGGGCAACAGCTGAGGACATGCTTAGGGGTGAAATGGGTGAGCTTGCCCACTCTACTACTTCTCAGAAATAAGGAGTCAATTGCTGTGACCAAAATCGTCCTATATTGAATGTGGGGAAGACAGAGGCAGTGATATTTCACCCAAAGACTGTTGGTGATCACAGGCCAGTCGTCATTAAAAACCAGTCCAACAGTCAGGTAGATTCATACAGGTATCTGGGAGTCCACATTGACAACACACTCAGCAAGAAGGTACATGTGGGGAACCTCCGCTCCAGACTTCAACAATGTCTCTACTTCCTGCGCAGACTGAGGGGCTATGGAGTGGAGCGGAAGATCATGTTGCTCTTCAACCAGGCTGCTCTGGAAAGTACCATCAGACATGGCATTACAGCCTGGTATGGCAACCTGACACTGCAGTCGAGATCATAGATTGGTGGTCTGGTGAAGACTGCCATGAAGATTGTGGGGGTTAGGAAACATCCTCCCTTCCAGGTGTTCTATGTGCAGTCCGTCACCACAAAGGCACAGAAAATAATATCTGACTCGACTCACATCCTACACTAAAAGTACAAGCTCTTACCAACTTAGACCAACTCTAAATGTGAAGCGCTGTTAGGTAACTGCTGTTGTGACTTGGTGCTATATAAATAAACTTTGACTTGATGTACCTTCTGGCAGGAGATTCAGGGTCTCCAGAATCAGCCTGAACCAGTACAGACACTCATTCATCTCAACATCCATCAGAGTCAGAATAATAAACTGTAAGGTGCAATAATATCATACCTCTAGGTGCAATACTCATCTGGATAA
>JAPTHA010000012.1:2166571-2178210 GCA_029814585.1 Gymnapogon annona | reverse complement strand
ATTGTATGATGTTATTAGTGGACCTGCTGTCAGAGGGGGACCACCCCCGGCAACAGGACCACCCATTTAAGTGTCCTAACTGTGCGTTAAAAGACAAAACTTGGGAGCCTGAGCCAAAGGGGTCAGCCTCCAACATCAACCCCCCCTTGCCAGCCCTAACCATAAAATTGTGTCATAAGTGGAGAACACCTTTTCTTTATGAGCATATTAAGTTTCACAATATGTATATATATTCCATTTGTTGTAGTTATCACCACCAGCACCATATCCTTATCATACTCAATTTATTATGTCTGTAAATATAGGATCAGTGAAGGAATTATCTGCAGCAATTGAAAGCATTACGACAGGGAAAACTCCTGGACCTGATTGCCTTCCAATTGAAATATATAAAAAATTTAAAAACAAATTGCTCACCACTATTTTAGAAATGTTTCAAGAATCCGTTCAAAATGGCATTTTGCCAGCATCTTTAAGGGGAGCTTTAATTACTCTGCTTCCCAAGGCAGGGAAACCAAATAATAAACGGGAAAACTGGAGACCTATCAGTCTACTAAACGCAGATCTAAAAATAGATCTGCAAAATCTTAGCTAAAAGAATTGAAGAAATAAT
The DNA here is from genome assembly GCA_029814585.1 of Gymnapogon annona. Lineage (NCBI taxonomy): Eukaryota > Metazoa > Chordata > Actinopteri > Kurtiformes > Apogonidae > Gymnapogon > Gymnapogon annona. Next base: position 2,177,597 of record JAPTHA010000012.1, on the reverse strand, counting down.
ACCTAAGATAATTGGAAATGATCAGAATGGGTTCACTTGTGGCAGACAAGGCTTCCACAATGTTAGAAGGATTCTGAATATTCCCTATACCCACAAAGGGTCCTCAGACACTGCTTTGTTATCATTTGATGCTGAAAAAGCGTTCGACAGAGTTGAATAGTCTTTTTTATTTGAGATCCTGACACGGTTTGGTTTGGGAGAGAATTTTTGTAATTGGACAAGAATACTCTACAACGAACCATATGCGGGATTGGAAGATGAATGAATGAATGAGTGAATGAATAATATTAATAATATTTTAAAAACCACAACTATAAATTGTGGGTGTAGACAAAGAGACCCCTTGTCCCCTTTGCTGTTCATCATAGTAATTGAACCTTTGGCAATTGCCGTGAGGTCACACGGTAATATATCAGGCATAACAATAGGTCAGACGGAGCACCGTTTGGCCTTTTACACGGATGACATCATTGTTTTTCTTAAAGACACCATGAAATCCATCCCAGCCTAGATTTGATTAGGGAGTTTGGTAGGATTTCTGGATATAAAATTATTAAGTCTAAAACATCCATTATGTTATTAAACCAAGAAGACAGAGAAAACCCAACTAATGTAGTTTCTCAATTTAAAGTTGTCGACTGCTTCACATATCTAGGTATTCAAATTGTCCCGCTGCTGGATAACATCATAGAATCCAACTATAAACCAGTAGTTCAAGAAATCTCAAACTCTTTAGATAGATTGGCTGATTTACCCATGTCATTATTGGAGAATATAAGTACTCTTAAGATGAATGCTCTGCCTAAATTATTATATTTATTTCAAAATTTACCTCTGCCACCTCCAAGCAGTCTATTTTCTCAGCTGAAGTCTCTTTTCATTAAGTTTTTATGGAACAATAAATGACTCAGGCAGCATCTATCGTTGTTGTACCTGCCGTATGACAGAGGACCACTATGGTACTACTGGGCTGCACAACTGAGAACACTGATGTTTTACTTCTCAGAAGACAACTGGCCACTGTGGAGGGAGATAGAAGGCTATTCACTGAAGCTTCCTTTGCCCATTTATCTTTACTCAGCTGATTTTAACGAACTCAAAAATAATACTAAGAACCCTATGATTAAAAATATGATTATGGTCTGGCAACAAGTTAAGAAATATTTTGAAGAAGCGGCCACTCTTTCGTTGTTTAGTCCAAATTGGGGTAATGATCTCTTCCTCCCAGGAAGAGGTGAGGGAGGATTTAAAATATGGATCAAGCAAGGGTTGCAAAAAATAGGAGATCTTTATAACCCTGTTGATAAACATCTGATGTCTTTCGATTAAATTGCTGTTAAATATGACCTACCTCGCAGCCAGTTCTTCGGATACCTACAATTGAGGGATTTTATTAGAACACAACAAAATCAGTCCTTGTCTATTCCAATACTTGAAAGAATGATGATGAAGGACTGTCAGGGAAGGGGGCTGATTTCTAAAATATATATCCAACTAGTTGATCAGTCGTCAGAATCCTCACTAAACAAACTTGAATCCTGGAGAGAGGACCTAAAGGTTGATCTCTCCACTGAGGTGTGGGAGAAGGCCTCTATCAAAGCACAATCACAGACTGTGAATACACGGTTAAAATTACTTCAGGACAACTGGTTAATGCGATCATACATGACGCCAGTCAAGTTCAAAAGCGCTATTCCAGACGTGTGCATAAATTGCGATAAAGAAAAAGGCACCATTTTGCATTGCTTGTGGCAGTGTTCCCAAGTTCCGAAATTCAGCGAAGAAGTGAAGGAATGTTTTGAGGAGATATTGGGGATACAATTACTTTTAGAACCAAAACTTTTTCTTTTGGGTATTTATCCTCAAAAATGTATTATAAGGAAGAAGCATTGTTTATTTTTGGATATAGGCCTGCTCCTGACCAAGAGAGTGATTGCGTTGCTTGGAAGGAGATGGATAGACCAAGGAAGGGTACATGGCTTTCAGAATTAACGGCAACTCTGCCCCTAGAAAAGATCACCTATGCAATGAAGGATAAGACAGCAGTGTTTGAGCACATTTGGGGCCCCTTTGTAAAATATCTCGCTAAACCTAGGAAGGAACCCTAAATCTTCATTCCATTTAACATATAGTGTGAACGACATCATTGTAAAAGTGGTTGTGTATACTTTTTTCCCCATTTCTTTTGCCTTTTATCTTTTCCTAGTTTTTTATTTAATTGAATTTATTTCTTATTTACTGTAGGTATTTTCATTCATTCATTCATCTTCCAATCCGCTGAATCCTTTGCAGGGTCGCGGGGTCACTGGAGCCTATCCCAGTTACTCAGGGCAAAGGCAGGGGGGGACCCTGGACAAGTCGCCAGTTCATCGCAGGGTTGTAGGTATTTTTTTTCCTTCATTTAGTTTTTTTGTTTTGTTTTGTTTTGTTAAGGAGTCTCTTTGCCCTTTGTGTCTTGTCTTGGTTCTGAGCTTGGCTTGGCTGAGGGCAAGAGTCTCAAGTTCTTGTTTTGTATTGTATATTATGAGATGTGAAAATAAATAAAGATATTGTTGGAAAAAAAACTGTACTGCCACTACTCTTAGACATTTCCATACCTCCACAGGTATATCATCAGGACCGAGTGCCTTTCCATTCTTCATCCTCTTCAGTGCCTTCCTCTCTACATCTTTAGTAATCTTTGTTACTTCCTGGTCCACAACATTCACCTCTTCTACTCTTCGTTTCCTCTCATTTTCCTCATTCATCAACTCTTCAAAGTACTCTTTCCATCTTCCCATCACAAAACTGACACCCGTCAATACAGTTCCGTCCCCATCCTTAATGACCCTAACCTGCTGCGCGTCCTCCCCATCTCTGTCTCTCTGCCTTTCAAACCTGAATAAATCTTTCTCTCTCTCCTTTCTGTCCAACCTGGTATACAAGTCAACGTAAGCCCCTTGTTTAGCCTTTGCCACCTCTACATTGACCTTACGTTGCATCTCCCTCTACTCCTGTCTACTCTCTGCAGTCCTCTCTGTATCCCACTTCTTCTTAGCTAACCTCTTTCTCTGTAAATACTCCTGCACCTCCTCATGCCACCACCAAGTCTCCTTATCTACTATACTTTCCTTCAAGATGACACGCTGAGTATTTGTCTCCCTGATCACATTAACTGTAGTTGTCCAGTCATCTGAGACAGGCACTGACCACCCAGTGCCTGTCTCAACTCCTTCCTAAAGGTCTGGCAACTCTTCCTTTTTTAGCTTCCACTATTTTGTCTTCTGTTCTGCCTTTGCCCTCTTCAACTGCCTCACCACCAGAGTCATCCTACACACCACCATCCTATGCTGTCAGGCTACACTCTCATCTACCACGACTTTGCAGTCACTGACCTCCTTCAGATTACACCGTCTACACATGATGTAGTCTACCTCTGTGCTCCTACCTCCACTCTTATAGGTCACACTATGTTCCTGCATCTTCTGGAAAAAAGTATTCACTACAGCCATTTCCCTCCTTTTTACAAAGTCAACCACCATCTGTCCTACTGCGTTCCTCTCCTGTATACCAAACCTGCCCATCACCTCCTCATCACCTCTGTTTCCTGCACCAACATGTCCATTCAACTCTGCACCAACCACAACTCTCTCTCACTTCGAGGGATGTTCTGTATCACTTCATCGAGGTCCATCCAGAATTTCTCCTTCTCTAGCTCAAATCCCACCTGTGGAGCATTCCCACTAACTACATTGAACATCACACCTTCAATTTCAAGCTTCAGACTCTTCACTCTGTCTGACACTCTTTTAACCTCCAGGACATTCCTAACAAGCTCCTCCTTCAAGATAACTCCTACTCCTTTTCTCTTTGTATTTACTCCATGATAGAACAGCTTGAATCATGCTCCTAAATTTCTAGCCTTGCTACCTTTCCACTTGGTCTCCTGGACACACAACATGTCAACCGTCCTCTCCATCATGTCCAACAGCTCTCTACCTTTTCCTGTCATAGTTCCAACATTCAGAGTCCCTACTCTCAGACCTAGACTCTTAGTTTTCCTCTTCTCTCTCTTCCTACCAACACACCTTCCTCCTCCCCTTCTTTGACCAACAGTAGTCCTATTTCCACCGGCACCCTATAGGTGAACAGCACTGATGGCGGTCGTTGTTAACCCGGGCCTAGACTCATCCTGTATGGGAGTCATAAGTGTTATTCACATGTTTGGTTTTGTCAGAAGTTTTTACGCCGGATGCCCTTCCTGACAACCCTCTGTATTTCTCCAGGCTTGGGATTGGCACAAGAAGACACTGGCTTGTGCCCCCTTGTGGCTACATTCGGTAAGGTACTGACAACCCCCTTAAAAAGTGTTTGAACATCCTGAAATACCTCACATATTCTAAAAATAGTACAGAAAATTAAAAAAATTTAACTGATGGTTTATGCAGGACAATTCTAGAGCAAACAGAAAAAATGATACTGTCACAGAGATGAATGTAAACAATGCTACATTCATTTACTGTGTTCTGATTTAAAATTCCCTCATTCAGTTGGTCAGAATATCACCACTATTTTTAATGTTAATTTATATTGTCACCCTAGTTTCACTTTTCGTAGTATACCACTGAACTCAAGGACTCGTCCAATACTCCATTTTGACTTTGAAGAATCATCAGAGGGAAGAGGATTCACTATGGACAAGAGACAAGAGGAAGGATGTCAAAGAAAAGATGCCCTACAACCAGAGGAGATTCAGAGAGTTACGAGGTTGGTGCAGATCCTCTGGAACATTTGACTTTGAGGTACAAGTTGAAGGGAAGAACAAGTAGGCCACTGGCAAATGCTGAACACATGGGTATAGGCTGTAAAAGGAGGGAGATGGATGGAAGAACAACACTGCTTCTCCCATCCAGCAAAAACATGCACATTTAGAGGAAAGTTACAATGTTTACTCAAATGCAAGAAAGAGTGACGTTTATGATTTGCTTTAGGAGAAAAATCAACAACATATCCAGGTTTGTAGTGTTATAGTTAACGTTACAGTAAGATAATATGAGACTATTGACCCCTCTGTGGGTTGACCGCGCTGTGGTGGCCCCAGAAGGGAAAAAGCCGAAAGAAATCATCATCATTGAACCCTCCTTGGGTAAATTACAGTGTAAATGGCAGTGGAGAAAAAAAAACAAAGTACGAAAGTTTTCATAGCAATATCACACAATACGTTCTATGGATTTGGAATGAAACTTCCAGCAAATATCTGGGAATAGGAACAAGTTGTTGATTTTGGGGGTGATCCAGTATTGTCTTATCACATTCAGTTGAATAACCTCCCAGCTGGTATGCCTGCACCATGGCAAGGTGGCCCAATTGTTCATCTGCTCTCCGAGTGTCTTTCTAGTAATTCTTATCATTATTTAATAATTATTATTACAACTATAAGAATTATTATTAATGATATTGGATAATATAAAAATGTTTTGGTGATCTAAATAGAATCTCTTGTGGTCAACACCCTGTGTTTCATAATTAATGCTGGTTAAGGCCCCCAAACCAACCTACTTTCGTTTATTGTTGTGAAGAATCAAATCTCTTGTATGTCTGAAGTGAGAAACAGAACATCTTCCCTTCTACGACCTTGGTGAAGTCAAGAGTAATTTAGATGTTCTGGGTCAGCTTTTCTCCTAAGTTTATTGACACGGACAAAGGTCACTGAGGGGTAACTAGACAACCTCCCTCCAGAGCTGTGTGTATGTGTGTGTGTTTTCTCCCTTTGTATGTCTTTGGGAAAGCGAGTGTCAGAGTTAGCGCTGAGCTCTCCTCATTAATCACAGAGCAGTGGAACCAGGGGGAGCTGTCCTACATCTCCAGGACACACACACACACTCAAATCTTAAAATAACCAGGGCTGTCATAAATAACACCACAAAACCTTTTAAATAAGGCTGCGGCATTACTCAAGACTTCACTGTGCTCAATAGGGCTATAATAGGAGTGCAACAAGACAGAGGAAGAGCCCAGGATGATGCACAAGCTGTCCAATGGACAGCGATGATTGTTTTATACTCAGTGCATGTTTGCGGCCTGGAGGCTATGTGGTGTTATTCAGGGCGTAATCTGAATTTGTTATGTGATGACAGACAAGTACGGAGGCCAGACATTATGCCAGCTGTGTTGCCGCTGCCGAGTGCAGCAACAACATTTCTGCTGCATTCACGGAACAGAAACAGAGCTACTTTCTATCAGTAGAGCTCATGTTCTTTTTCCTTACAAGTCAAAATTAAAGCAAAGATGTTGTGAGGTGCGTTTGAGTATGACTAACCAATAGTGTGGCCTTATATAATCTGTGATGCGTCTTACCAACAGCATCTCTGTGTAGCTCCAAATTTGGTGATTCCACTCAGAGGCTCCACAAATCTTCAGCTGATGAAATGTTCTGGAGAAAGAAAAGAAGCAGGGAAAATAAATAAATTACCCTTTCACAGAGAACGGGCCAGAGAGAGATCTGTTATGTTGTCATTTTAGAAGAACATTCTCACCTGACAACAGCCACAGAAAAAGGCTCCAGACCCTCAGCAGAAGTGCAGTGTGTCAAGAGGTATCTGATGCTCTGTGCTCCTGTTTATTTAATGCATTTTAAGACCTTTTCGAGAACATTCTTAACCAGATGTTTTGGACACTTCAACTGTTCCATATTCAAAACATTGCAAGTCTAATATTAGTCTTATGTCGTCAATGTGGTCTGAGCTAGAGGATGCGATTTGATAATAGTAGAATGAGTTAGGTTAACCTCTGTTAGGGTAAATAGACTGAACGATTTTGCCATAACACAAATAAAAATACTGTATGTATGGAAATGAGAAATTTGACATAATTGTGACCCCATACATTCATTACAGGATTGTTGTATTCCTTCTAAAAAGCATCATGTACACTGCAGGTTTCTGAGTGCATTGGGCGCTCGTCAATAGAGGGCGCTAGGGCTCTCCCTTTACTATAGACTCACTATAGATGACTGCAGTAAACAACCCTACACCCACCCCCCTCCTAGCACATCCATAGAAGAGATAGAGGAGCCTCGGGGTGGCAGAAATTGCGCCCAAGCACCAGCCACAGGAGTAAATCCTGAAAAGAAACCAGACATTCCTGAGAAATACAATCAGTAAATATGCCTGTGAGTAATACTACGGCCTGAGCTGTGTTTGAGTAAGTGGACGCCTCAGTGGGTAACACTATTGGCACAAGAACTTTTGCTTATGTTATAGCCCCATACATTGATTTCTTTCTTTCTTTGTTTTTTTTTTTAATGCCATGTGTTCTACCTGCAGTACCTCCACCCCTGGTCTAAATGCTATATCATACTATCAGTGGAACAGACCCTCGTCAGGGTCTAGTCATGGAAGATGTGCATGTTTGAGTGAAATCTACAAATAACTGACTGAAAACACACACTTTTCATTTTCATTTACAAGAGGGCTGCCAAAACGAGTCAACTCAGATTAATCCATCATCGTGATTAATCTGATTAGAAAAATTTGCTAAATTAACCCATCTGCAGCACAGAAAGACTCAGATTGTCTCTGACATAAATGAGGCACAGCGTTTGAATGAACACACATTAGATGCTTATAACCCGGTCGATCTTGTCCTCATATCTTAACTGTGGTGGTAGAGCCACACTGTGCTTCTTCAGTACCTGTAGATGTTCAGAGGAGGTTATTGCAGTATTTGTTTCACTATTGTCCAATCGTCAAGTATATTATTCCACTAACACCTGTGCCTCTGGGGCTGTCGCCACAGGAGACGCACACTGTCAGTAAGTGGGCCATTGTCACACGGACACTTTTGGATGTCGTCCGGCGTGACCGCCCTAAAACTGTGAAAAATGAGTTTTATCTTCGAATCGATACTTTCATGATAAATCTGATAGACGTCCTAAAAAGTACATGTCGCTATCAATGTACTTATATTTCACAGTTTTAGGGCGGTCACGCTGGACGACATCCAAAAGTGTCCACATAACAATGACCATAGTATATAAAAACTAAAAATAGATTCTCTTTTTGGATATAGACACCCCCTTTGACAATACAATATACAATTGGAACCCTGTTGCAAAGGACATTCAATAAAAGAATGTACTCTTCTGATTAAATTACGAAAAATGAGTGTTTTCCAATTAGATTTGAAGTTTTTGATTCGATTTCCTGCTGTGTTCATGTGTATGTCATATTCTACTGTTTAAACTTAAACTTAACTGTTTAAACGGTTGATACTTTCATTTCCATCAACACATGGTATTCTAGATCATTGTGTTTGTTGAGTCATTTAAATCTGAGAACGTCATATTTATGGAGCCAAAACTGGGCTAAAAGTCACATTAAAACAAAAGGAGAAAAATCTAACTAAACATTAGAGAATACACTGCTAAACTCCTCTGTTACATTTCATCGGTCTGACCATGATTATTATGAAATAATGACAAGTCTCCATAGGCTTATTAATCAGAAATCCTTATTTTTCAACAAGAATACCAAGAAATTCAGAGTATCTAATATACTAAATATTTTGTTGCTTTTAATGAAAGTTTGTGCAAAAATGGTTCTTTTCAAAGTGACTGATCGTAAACGATACCATGTTCATTTAATCTAAATTCCTCAGGGACAGCCGTCTTTCGCTCACTGAAGTCTATCACAAGGGTGTATCTGAAATGTATACTTAAACAGAGTAGTGGAGTAAAAGTAGTCCGTTACATCTCATTCACCCAATGTGCTAAACATCGTCATCAATATAGACACAGTGGTGTTAAACTGCTGCCACAAAAAACTACCAAATGGTTTTGGCAGGTTGGAAGGTCTGCGGTCGACAGAATCAAGCAGATTTCCAGGGAATAAATGTCTTTAATTTAGGTAAAACTGCAGCCGATGTCAGCTGGGACACTTTTACCACTCTTCCACCCTGTCACATATAAAAGATTAAGTCCTTTCACAACATGACTGTCGATGGGAGCCTTTCTCCTTCACAAACAGCAGTGTGGGCCCCAATTGAGAGGGGTTTAACCTGAGGGTCTTCAAGCCTCTTATCCCTCAATGTCATTAATGGTACTCAACAAAACACAGGGCTACAATTTGCGTACTTTAAAACGACAGACCTAAATAATACTTAAGATAAAAATGTGTGGGACAGATTTTAAGATCGGTTTGTATATATCAAACATGCACACAAGCAACACACAATCTGCGGTTATGTGCCTTGCTCAAGGGCACAACTATTTCTCTGCTGTTCCTTCGGTCACACACTGCTTCTTCAACCTTTAAGGCTAAAGAATTTGCATATGATGCAACTTCCTGGAAGCCAGTCTTTGGGGGTCTCTTGAGTATATATCACAATTCACATCATCGCCATAGAGCTCTCCTGTTGTAAAAAATCTTTAATTGTCAGATCATAAAAGTCTTAAGAAAACACTGACCGAATGTACGTATGTCTCAGGTAAATTCCTGTAAAACAAAATGAAGCATGAAATCAGAACTTGGATCAATTGGACAGATATGATGGGGAGATAAGCACTACCTGATAAAACTCCATCAGGCATTAGAGTAATTTCTTAATCACTCCTAAAATTGGGCTGTCACTAAAACCTCAGGTTCGATGAATAAACGATGAGCAAAAAGAATGGAATGTCAGACACCAACCAGTGCTGAAATAGTATTTTTATTAAATACTTTCAAGATCCAAGTTTGAAGAATAACAAAGCTATGATGAAGACCAACTAACACTCAGACAAACACTTGATAGTCGTCAATTCATGGTTGTATTTCATTGTACATCATGATCATGCAAAAAAACTCCAGCATCCATGTGAAAGGCTGGGGGAGAAAGCGCAGCCCAATAAGTATACCATTACAACGCAGGGAAAACGCTAACATCGAGGGCCTCATACCAAGCTACGGCTCCTGATTCCTTTTTTATTTCTTTTTGTTTTGTGTTTTTTTGTGAAATTTTGCATTTTTTTTATTTTATTTTTCATGTCACCTATTAAAACATTCTGAATGGAGGCAAATTCTTAGTTCAAAGATGCAATTATCATAATAACACTAGCTCCATCCTTATTTAGCTAGGTACATGGTAGAAATGCTTAACTGAAACATGCATATAACTAGATCTGCCGCTCTGCTTCGACAGCATGGATGAGGAATCACCTGCACACCCCAGCCTCTCACTCACCTCTTCATGACTTCCCCCGATAGAGCAGGCACGGATGAAAACCACCAAGGGTAAATTACATTAATAAATTATTTAAGCCTTGATCAATCCACCATCATTCTCAATTCGTGGGTGTTTTTTTTTCTGTTTTTTTTTTGTATGTTTTAAACATCCCTGTTTTCCCTTTCTCCCCCCCTAAGTGTGTGTATGAGGGAGAGTGCATAACTCCAGCTTGGCAGATTACAGGCAAAATTTACACAACAGCAACAAAGACGACAACAAAAAACTCAAATCAGTAACACAGAGAAACGACAGAGAGGTACAAAGAAATGCCTCAAGAGCAGGGGGCGGGGCTAGAGTCGGGGATGGTAGAGGGCTTGTCAGAACACTGGGAGGCATCGTCATGGGGTTTAATATACGACTCGTTTGCAGATGGATAGAGACAATTAAGCTGCACAGTGAGGGGGAGTGAGGGGGCGGCACCATGGTCACAGCAGTGGTGCAGATATGTTACACAGCCAAAGACACACACCACCAGGCGTGTGTGTGTGTGTGTGCACATACGATATGAAGAGACAGCTCACAGCATTGTGGGACCAAAGTAAGGACACTATAATGAAGGTCTTCATATTTTAACCATTTTCTGGGGCTTTTAACTTCATTTTTTTTCTCTACTTAATCCCCATCTCAAAAAAACAAAACAAACAAAAACAGTCTTGCGGCCATGGGAGAAGAGCTGGTCACCTACACAATTGTGTGTGTTATGAATAGAAAGTCTTACAATGTACTAAGGAAATATATTTACGAGACTGAAATGGGGTGTTGCTAAAGTTAGGACTGGGGGGGT
>JAPTHA010000012.1:2126238-2166195 GCA_029814585.1 Gymnapogon annona | reverse complement strand
TTTCAAAACCTGCCCAAGGGGCTGCTACTGGCTCCGCGAATACTAAGTTTTAACTTCCAAAACAAATAGGCGTTATAGGTGGCGAGTGTGATTCCCATGGCCAGATGCACAGGATGAGTGTCTCTCAGATACATCTACATATATTACACTTTTCTATATATATCTATACATACACTGTATTTACACAGTGATTATTAACAAACCAGGCCCTTGCAGAAAGCAGAGAAAAGCAGTGGTGGGGGGTGGTGGATGATTGAAGACAGGAGGCAAAAAAAAGGGTCTCTTCTGAACAGGTGGTGACAGGGTGGATGAAGGAGAAGCAGCGTGCAAACATGCAAAACAAAAAAAAATGAACTGCAGACCGTTTCCTGTCCACCGCCGCTCTCCCTCCACTGCATACAGACACAACAGAACGCGCACGGTAGCTTTAAACTTATACATTAAAATCTCTCTTTTTAAACCTCTGCCGTGTTTCTTTCTTTCTTTTTCTCAATTTTTTTTTAAAAAAAGGAGCCTCAAATATAGCATCAGTCAGACCAAAAAAACAGGCTCCAGGTATTCACAGGGAACAGGATGCTAAAAACACAATAAAACATAAAATCAAACATCAACTTCCTCATCCTTCCATAAAAACAAACAAGCACACAAATAAAAACACAAACACATAAGAGCCTAAAGTTCTACACTTTGGTGCTTCACTTTCATTTTTTGATATCAAGTTTCTCGTCATCAAGTTCTCTCACTAATTGTGACTGAGCCGACTTGATTATTTCTTCCCCTCTCTGGGATTCTTTCAGGGGGAAAAGTTTCCCTACATCTCAACATCAACTTCTGGGTAAAAAAAAAAAACAAACAAAAACAAAACACATTGATTTTCTACCTGGTAATCTCCCAGAATGCCAAAACGTGTCCGAAATCTGAGCTGCTAATGTCAAACTGTGTTTCTTCCCTTATTTAAATAGTGAGTATAAATGCTTGGTTTAAGTTTTGGTGGTTTCTGGTACATCTAGTCATAATTTACACTGTATATTCATAACTCATACTCATAAACTGTCACAAGTTCAATTGTAAATCCTCTCCTCCCCCAGGACGTTTCATCTTACACGGGCAGAAAAAAGATGGCTGCCAGGGGAGGGACAGAGGGCAAAGGTGTGCCCTCCAATCAGGCGCCAGATGCATGCATCATCCCATGGGGGCGGTGTCTTGTGTTCACCCGGCCCCCAGCAGGTCAAAGGAGGGACAGGTTTGGTTGGTATCGTGGAGAGGGATGCGATCTCGCCCGGCCGGGCTCCTGGCACGAGCCAATCCACACAGAGGTCAAGCCTCTTAAACACGCTCGCTGAAAAAAACTGCCCCCCAAAACAGACACACCAGTAGACTGGAGGCTCAGGAACACTGGGGGGAACAAAGGGTCATGTTCCAAAGGTTAGTGAGGATCACATCTAAACATCATCAAACTTGGCCACACTCACAAACAACAACCACAGAAAGTATAATACAAGAGGGTATACAGAAAATGTCTATATAGAAATATAAACTATAAAAGTACATATCAATAACAACAGACCAGTCCAATGACAACTACAAACTATGTCACTAGTCTTCAACACATTTTGATCCATTTGACAAACAACTGAACATAAACAACTGAAAATAATAAAGACCAATATTTGTAATGCTTGTGTAAAAGATTAAAAGTTTGAAGGAATAAGTGATGGTTCCAGCATAGAACTGCGAACATAGACATTTTTTCTGCCTTTTGTCCTTGTTTCTTCTGCGCTAGGCTCCATGTTGTTTGTGTTGATCCTAGCGTCAGATGCCTAAAGGCCCATTAATGTTCCATGATAAAGAGGGATGCAGTGTTCTGTCTGTCTGTGTTCATTATATATATTATGCACCTTCATTATTATTCATTTATCCATATAGTTGTGATTGTGTTTAGTTCAATACAATGACTGAGGTTTCTATTATGGATACAAATGGCTGCAGTAGTAGTACATCCACTGTTACTATTTGTAGAAGTAACAGTTCTGTATATTTGTAATAGTTATTGTTAGTTATACTACCAACAGCAGTTTTAGATTTTAAGACTAGTTCACTTTGCATCCATGTGTCTTCCCCATTTCTTTAAACCTGCAGGGAATCTGCAGGTTTAAAGAAGTTAAAGACTTTTTAAGACCTTTTTAAGGCCTCTTAAATCAAATTTAAGAGCTTTCATCTGCGAGACAGCAAAAAGTCTGACCACACTGCAAATAGTTCTGTCCATATATTAATATATTTAAGAACATATTAACAATACATTTGGACTGAAAGTGAAGACAAATAACTAACATCAAGATCACTACTTTGTAGGCAGAACATGGGCATTTTTTTCTGCATCTCCGTTGTGCTAAAATGCAGAGAATTGCAAATTTGCCAGATTATTTACAAATATTTCACTGTACAACATAAGAAAATATTCAAATTTTGTTTATTGCATTTGTGACATTTTTAAGACCTCTGAAAAGCAGATTTAAAGACTAATTGTAATTTTTAAGGATAATTAAGGTCTTGATTTTGGACTAACAAATTTAAGACTTTTTAAGGAATTCAGAACCTTCTCCCCAATCTCTCTCTAAGCCGCCTACTGATCATGTCAGATGTCCGTTCTGCAGGAATCGTGGTCTGCCCTAGGTTCCTTCCTGTTAAGGTAGTTTTTCCTTCCATTGTCTCCAAGTATTTGGGATTGTGTCTGCAAACTGTCTTAAGAATGTGTTTGGGACCAGCACTAAATTTAGCTGGTGTCATGAGAGAACTTATGTTGTGATGTGGCACTAAATGATCGAATTTGATAATAGAATATTTTTAAAATGAACTTCTATACATTTCTACCATTGATATTTGTTTTTATCCGTTTACTTTGTGTATATACGTTTACTTCTGGGATAAAGGATAAGTTCTTCATCAGCTGTTACTGATATTTACCATTTTTTCACCTATTCAAATAATATTTTAACAGAGTTAAGGTAATTGATTGCATAAATAGTCCATATCTGCTGCTCCACCTGATTGGGTGTGTTGTGAGTACCTGATCACTGTAGTGGTGCAGCTGGTGCTCCTGAGCAGTGGAAGTGAACATTGAGCCACTTGCCATCGCGGCGATGCCACACTCGGGTCTCTTCTGATTGGCTGGATCGGGGGCGGCCTGTGGAGTCCACGAACTGGGTGAGGCGGATGTAGGCAATGCACGCAGCGTCTTCACCTATCAGATGCACGTGCGGGTTGAGGAGGGTGGTGTGCACCGGCTTGCTGTTCTTGCTCAGCACTGGACAAACATGACAACACAGACAGCTGTAAACTGACTCTGAAATCAGTAGGATTCGAGAGCTTTTATGACAGACTACAAGCCACAATCTAAATATGTCAGAAAAAAACGTAAAGATAATTCCAACAACTAAGAAGGAACGTGGAGTGGAATTTCACAGAATTTTCCGGTGATTCTGTGGTGGGAATCAGCCTCCGTAAAGAGAAAGTAAAAGAGCTGAAAACTATACTCCAAAAACATCAGTCCACGTTCACTAAATCCACTAAAAGTACTTCAACATGGGTATCATTAAAGTGGTTCACATCCAGCACCAGCATTGCTGAGGTCCAGCTTGGTGAGTGCTATCAGTGTGCTCAGTTGGAGTGGGCCCTGAAATGGGGGCCTTTGGGTTTCACTGAGGAGATGACTCTGTAGAAGAGTGTAAAGCAACTCTAGTAAATGTTTTACTAACAACGCACAGAACCAGTCCTGCTCTTCTTGTTTTTTATGGCAGTTGACCTGTACCGAGTACTGACGAAACGCACAGAATGCAGGTGTGTCTGGCTGTGTATTTATTTATTAGAACTAACTGAATTATGTAACCCCCCCCCCCCCGTGCTGACGGTCCTTGTGCACCTCTAGACACAACAGCTAATCATCTCATGCACTAATGACAATGCACGGTTGGTGGACAGGAAGATACTCACAGTTTTCAAAGTAAAACTTATGGAAGTCCATTCCCTCCACCAAATTCCCAAGGGCCTCAGGTTCAAAAGATGTAAGTCCAGGGTCACAGATCCTCCTAAGAAACAGGAAAGGAAAACAATGAACAATCAAAGTCAGGTTTATTTATACAACACATTTAAAACCATGTGAAACGCTGTACAAAGTTCTATAATGAGACACACAAAGGCAAATGTTGCACCATATGAGTGTCATGTACGCAAAAAAAAACTATTCCATTTACTCACGTGTAAGCATCAAAATCTCCATTATTAATGGCCTCAATCAGCTGCTCCGTTATTTTGATGATCTCCTGTTTACGAGCTGCTGACAGAAGACAGAAGGAGACACAGACGAGAAGACTGGTGAGACAAACGAGTCCAGACGGAACATGAGTCAGTCAGTTCACTACAGGAAGTGTTGGTGTCTGCTTGATGACCACATCGCATCACTTCAGCTCCTGCCTTCCTGAAAAGTGTCTCAGCTTGTCGGCTGTCGCTTCACTCGTCTGCCCGTCAGCCGGCTGAGTCTGAGCTACTGAGGCTTAAAAACTCATCACTGTCTGTCACTGAGCTTCTCACCTTCTGCATCACACTCAAACTGATCAAAACACTCTTCTCTGCCACTTGAGCAGAACTCCATCAGTCACTGCTGTGTAGAGCTCAAAGACCTGGGAAAGGTTCACATGCTTCCAGTACAGTGGTGGGCAATCCTGGTCCAGGAGGGCCGGTGTCCCTACACTTTTTAGATCAGGTGTGTTCACTTTTTCAGCATGCAAGCTACTTTCAAAATGACCAAGTCAAAATGATCTACCTACTAAAAAATTGCAAAATATCTATTTATTTATAAATATATTGACAATTATTCATATGGACCATATATGTTAGTGTACCTTGCACTCTGATACACTGGTGCACCTTATGTGTGCATGAAGATCTAAAATCTGTAAAAATGTTGTGTGATTTTAGTAAACACTCCACTTGATTGACTGTTGGACTATTTCCCGCTGACATAGTGACGCAAGAAGAATATTTACAACGTTTTTACGTGAGACACCAACCGCGAATCAAAGGGAACTGACGACGATCAGTTTTTATATGGCATCTATCAGACGTACGTATCGGATGCCGCCTAATGGACCGGACCGACGCCGCGTAACGTCGCATACGGTCCGGTCTGTACTGGTCAACTCAATAGCTTGCTTTAACACTCGGTTATGCGCGCATGCTCAGTGATTGGTCAGACCGACTGTCAATCAAGTGACCAATTTCATACACTTCACGATGATAGGCTGATGGCTAAATTTTAATGCCATGCAATCTACCCATAACACCTTCGCGATCGACGTATTGGGCCCCGTTTTAGAGGTTTCCCTCTTCCATCACACATCTGGTCCAATCACTGATCAGCTCGTCACCAGGCTCTGCAGAAGCCTGATAACGATGTGATGACATCCAGGTGTGACAGAAGAGGGAAACCTCTAAAACCTGTAGCGACACCGGCCCTCCTGGACCAGGATTGCCCACCACTGTTCTCATCGATAGTTATTTCCAACAACTATCTGCTCAGATGAAGATGGTCCTCACATGGTTAGCACTTGTGTTTAGGGATTATTTTTCCCCCCGATTAACTACAACACCAAACAACAAGGAAAAACAAATCAAGACTGACAGTATAGAAAGCAGGAAGCAAAATGTACTTTAACATGTATTTCAGTGAGGACAATGTGAACACATTTCATGTTGTCTGGCCCACTTCATTTCATTTGGAAATACACATCCATTCACCAGCCTCCAACACATTCAACAACTACTTAAAATGGCATGAATTTATTCCTGTACAATGAAATACAAATCAAAGTACACCTTGTGGTCAATACTAGTTTAGTTAATTGAAACTTTTACTGTATATTATACATTTACATCAAGTCCGTTATTTTGTGACATGTTACTTGATAATAAAACTACAGAAATGGCCAAGACTGTTTTCTCCCCATTTCATATCTTCAACTATTAGCAAACGTTAAAGCTGATGTTCAAAACCTACAGACTACTCATACAGAAATGAGCCCTAATAAAATGGTTTTGACAGCACTAGGACTAAAAACCTCCAAATACACGAATCTTCCCATACGTAAGTCTGTAAAAGTCTCCCTTTTTGTAGAGTTTCTCTTCATCTACAGTTAATGCACATGAATATGATATGATCATGCATCTGGCAGCCATTGAGGCGATACACGTCAGATGATTTACCTCCTAGAATGTTGTTAACTTTTCAGACAGAGGTAATTACTAGGACAAGGATGGGATGGTGATGTGGATACAAAAAAAACCCACTCTGTCCAGATATAATTCTAAAAAAGTCAACATGTAGGACAATGTGGAATAGTTTTTGATTTTCAGGACAAGTATGACAACCTCAATCTGATCCACCATCCACTCACTGACACATCGAATCTGCATCTCACTGGTCATTAGATAACAACACCAGTGGTAAAGTTACATCTTCACATTCCAGTTTACTTGCAGAGGTGTCAAACTCGTTTTCCTTTAGTGGCCACATACAGTCCAAATTGATTTCAAAAGTTCTGGTTGCATAATGACAACTAAACATTTTTCTGTTTTAGTATAAATAAAGTTGCATTCAATCGTAAAAATATTTACATTTACAAACTGTTGTTTCACAAAAAAGGTGAATAACCCTACTATCCAGGAAGTTTGCCATTAAAGTAAGCGTAATTCAACAATGTGCCTCAACGTTGTTTATTGACAGAGGTCACCTTTCTGTGTAGAGTTTGCGTGTCTGCATGGGTTCTTTCTGGAGCATAATAGGTTAATTGGCTCAACTGCCCATAGGCACATGTGTGAGAGTGATTGGTTGGTCATTTCTCTCCATCTGTGATGCTATAATTATATAATTGTATGGCTTCATCACAGGGCTATTATGTCAGTTACGCCTAATGTCTCTAATTTTTGTGTCTCAATTATTGTAGTTGCTTATTCAAAAGAGCAGTTTACAATAAAATTTGTGTTATCTCGTTTTTAAAGTAAGTATCTGCAATACAGCGTTAACACACTCTTCTTTTTCGACAATTGTAAATAAATTCAGGCCAGTAAGGGGTTAAACATCTGCCCATACAGAATACAATAGATCTAAAATGAGTTTGACACCCTTGACAGTGTAAATTTGGGACTGAATTCATCCCTTAGTCTGGATTGGAATCCGTGGGGGTGGTTCCGTTTCATACATTTGACTTATTGGTTGTATAAATATTGTTCAATTCCATGTAATTTTTTAAAAATATGTTTATAGAGTAAAGATGTTAGGGCTGGGTGAGAACATGGTATTTATCATGATAAAGTTTGTCATTTTTTTCCAGTTTATAGTACTTTTGTTACATAACCAATTTTGCTGTTTGCAGTGAATCAGAGAATGTGTTCAGTTGAAACAAGGTCTTTTTGTCTCATTACTTTTTCAAGAACTTTTTTTCCCCGTCGCAATTATGTTTCACAATTTATTGTTTTCTATGTTGTTTTGTCTTTAAAACCCAATTTATATTGACAAAAAATAATAGTTTGACATCTTCGTCTAATCCTTGGCATTAATTCCTTTTTTTTTTTTAGAACATTGTCATTGTGCTTTTACTTTTGACCCAGTCATAAAGCATATGACTGCAGAGTAATGTGCAAAGCAGGCTTACATGCTTTGTAAAATGCGCTATGGATGCAGAGAGTCAACAGCAGGAAAGGCTGATAGAAGTTAGTCTAGATGTGTCCTTACTCTGCTTAGTGTTGCATTTAGCAGCGACAGTGTTGCTCCCTAATGGAGCGGCGGGAAGGGAGGACTGTGAATGCTCAGAGTCGGGACAGGAGCTGTTGCCTGTGCTGTTCCATGCCATGCGCTTTACGTCATGCGGTGGCACTGAAACACACAACGCATGGTCAACAAACACACATGGAAACTGATGACAACAAAAAAACCCAAACAAACCAAAAAACAAAAAGTGATCACTTGCGCCCACGCTGCACACACACATGCACGACTCATGCAAAAACAAAGCTGAATAAGAGACCGACAGACATAGCTAAACTTGGTTAGTGTGCAAAATGAATCATTAAACAAGTGGTTTGACTCAGATGCTATGACAAGGACAGGATGGTAGTTAGAAGCAGATGAGTGCAGCTCAGATGATGATGTGACACATAGAGGTCCTTTGACTGACTGCATCTACAGTAGAACCTCACAGTACGAGTTTCATTCGTTCCATCACTGTGCTTGTTTTGTGATTTATTCATTTAATCAATCTATTTTCCTTATTCAAATTAACTTGAATATAATTCATCCATTCTAGCCCCGAGTAACAACCCAGAATCTTTTATAAAGAGGTTTAAGAGAAAAAGAGCTGAAAGAAATTAGGAATTACAAAAGCAGATGAACTGGTTGTCTTAGCTTATTTACCTTAAAGACATAACCTGTGTATGAGGAAGACTGTGGAAGAGGGAGCATTATTCAGTGGAAGGAGAATCTCCTTCCTGTAAAATGGTACATGGAACAGTTTCTGGTATTTTCTCTCTTTTCACTTAATTGATCTTTCAGTCAATTGTTAATTCGTTAATTGCTGTTTGTATTTGCAGGTCGTTTCATTATAAAGCTATCATCTTTGTTTGATTTTTAAAATGTTTTGCAAACGTTCCACATCATTGTCATTAAATAAAGCAGCTGCACAACCTGAACATTATCTGGATGATTATTTTCATCATAATCAGAAACCTCATGTTCTCCTCTAGCAGAATGCTGTTGCTCCTTAATGTGGGAGGAGCATCTACTCGTATTTCTTGACAAAAATTTCTCAAGAGCCACAACTTAGTGCACTTGTACTGCCAGGTTCCACCATACTGCACTCTTATGCTGCCTTCACATGCAGTCGGGAAGATGATTCTTTACGAAATGAAAAATGGATGAAACAACTTTTGATAACCCAGTACTTTACAAAAACACTTTTGCATGAGTTAATTCGTCTGCTAATGTATTTATGTAATTTGGGCACAATGTTAATAAAAGCATTATTTATCATTTATCACCACCATGTTGAAAACTTCAAGCGGATATTTTCATCTCTGCACCTAGTACATCTAATGTTTTTTCCAGTTCTACCGTGGAAAATACGATGTGAGGGACATTCATGTTCAATTTCCGAGTTCATAGATGGTATGTACCACAACTCCTATAGCATGCAAAGGCAGGATAAATTCTCATACACATTGACATACACATGAGCGTCCACCAAATTAGCTCATGTAATACCTTGAAGGACCTTCAGGATGAAAAGCAGAATTCAGACATAGGAAAATAGTGGAGGAGGGGGAGAAGACTGGAAAAAGGCCCATATAGACTGAAGGACATACATGCTGAGGGAAATTAAATGAATGACAAATATTGGTGTTAATTTTGGTCAAATAGCCTTCACTTTCCTACACATGAAGACAACGTTGACAGGTGTAAACCAGATGTCTATTAAATGTCTGGCCTCTACTCACAGCTGAGGGTGTGGCTGCCAATAAAAACACAGGCAACTTCTCAAATACAGACTGTGGATCAAACTCATAAAGTCATGACGTACACACCAGTAACAGATAAAAAGTCTGGAAACATTGGATGCTAAGTGCAGTAATCTCTGGAGCATGTTTTGTTGCCGCTTTTGATCCCCATGTAGTGGCCCCTGGATTCCACCAGGGGCAGCAAAGTATTATAGCTTCATTATGGAGTAGTTTCACGTCACGTTCCAACGAGTGTAATGTCACACAGAGAATTTCAGCAGTGGAAAATTACATCTGTCTGATTTGGCACTTTTTACTGCATTTTTTCCCCTGCAGAGTCACATGGTCTGCTTTAATTGCTTGTATTGTCCCGATGAAAATTCAGAGAATTGTAACACTTATGTGACGTTATAAATGAGTGAAATATTTGTGGTGGTATTTAAATTGCTAAAAATATATTTATACTTCTTATTTTGTATCCATATTTCAACACTTGTGTCATCTTCAAAACAGTCTACATCCTCCGCGTCTGTCTGGTTTAATCTACTTTCAACTTGCAGCACACAGTAGGGGAGGTTTTCACCAATGCACCTGCTTAAATTTATTCAAGTTCAATTCTATGGCATTTCATCTGTTGGGTTACTTCAATTCCTAACTTCCTAACCAAGTTCAGAAACCGATTTTATTTTTTACACAGTAACAGAACTTAACCCATATAGATCCAGAACTACATTTTTCTGGTGACTTCCCAATGAACTATTCTCTGCATTTAAGCATTACCAAGTGATTCATTGTGATGCATTATATTGTGCTTTGCATTTTTGCAGGAAAATCAGGCCATTTCCTATATTTATCTTACTGTGCAGTTAATGTTGGAAATTCAACAAATAATATGAAAACGGAGTATGTATAAAAATTATACTTTCTGCAAAATGTATAACATTAGTCCTGTGACTCCATGCCATTTAGCAAACTACGTGTTTTATTGTTGAATGTTCTGTTTGCTGCAAACAGAACAAGGTGTTTTCATGTTCACTACAGAATATGGATGCATCTGAAGGAGACATCTGACACTGATGAATAAGCGGAGAAAACTTTTCCTGAATGATTTAATTGTAGGACAGTTTTTATGGGCCTTTTCAGAGGAAAGAAGGTGGAAGGAGGGTGAGAGCTATGGAGAAGACAAAGTAGACAAGTGTAGAGGAGAGTTGGTTAGAAAATTACATAACAGAACAGCATGTGGTGTTACAGAATCGAGGTGAATGAGGAGAATCAGAGCACGATTTCAGTTTAAAGTCAGACAGGTGGCAAGGCCCGTCAGACTGGGAGGCCAGCTTAGGACACCAGGCTGCAACGTAGGCAAGGCTTTCTCCAGCTGGAGCTGTCACATTAGGAGGACGAGGGGAAATATGCAGTGATCAACAGAAAACACACACGCATACACACACACGCACGCACACAAACAAACACACTTCAGGGTTCCCACAGTGGCCCGATTAAAAAAACAAAAAACAAAAAAGAATCAAATAACAAAAAAACTCCTATGACTTTACATAATTGGGACCGGGTGTCTTCCTGACCTCCAAAAGGTTCTAGCTATTTATTCTAAGCACTGAAGAGTCAAGTGCAGAAAAGTCTAGGACATAGTGTCAAACTCATTTAGTTGGAGGGCTGCATGCAGCTGGACCAGGAAAATAACAACAAAAAGGTAAAATTATATTATGAAAATCTTTAAATCTACAAATTGTCTTTTATGCGAACATGAACAACCTGAAATTTTTTGAAGATAAGTTCAATTGTACCGATCGGCCTCAGTTTATCATTTGCACATGTTCATTACAATGTACAGATCACAGTGGATCTATACACACATAAAACATTTAGTAACAGGCAGAACAATTGAGCAAATGTCTCTTTTTCATGTTTTGAGGTTACTTACATTTTTGTGGAAGGTTTGAGTCTATCAACATTTTCATGTACTTTTTTTTTTTTACACTAAAAAACTTGGAATTATTTATGGGTTATAATGTTCACAGGTCTGAAAATTTTAATCTATGTGGACCCTCAACTAAAACACATCTAACATCCTTGATTGTCCATATCTTGAGTTTAGGAGGGCAGACTTAAACTGAAGAACTGAATCCATAATTTTTAAAGGCACATAAACAGCAGCAAATGGGCTGCTGCAATGGATGGTCATTTACGACTATCCATTAGACAGTTGTAAAATACATTCTGGTCTCTAAAAGGACAATTCCAGTTGAGCAATTCTCATTTTTTAAATTCCTGGTTTTAGCTGTGGTTTTAAATGGTAACCCTGATGTTCACTGGCCCAGTTATTACTCATTTATTGCCTTTTTCCAAAATGTGTAATTCTAAACATTTTCTACCTTTGCATGGTGCTAAATGTATAAGTGAAATTAACCAGTACTCTTCATATTTCCAATTGATAAAATGCGCTTTACCTTAATGGTGCGACATCATAAAACTGTATGTTTTCAAAAAAAAAGTGAAAGTATGCACAATACACATTTAAAAAAATGTACAGTACTAGACGATTTTGAGATTTATTATTTTCCCTTTCCTCCTCTCCAAACTGCTTGCATATAAGTGAGCTATTATTAGATACACCTTTATTAGTCCCACACGGGGAAACTTCATCTTATGAGCCTCATACTGCAATAATGCCATGAGAAAAACAGAAAAAAAAATAATTTGAAGACACTTCAACTTAAGATTCATTATGGTGATGACATGCTACATGCACACATCTCATTTTACCTTCTCTTTAAACTTTTGAAAGGAAAAAAATAAAACAAAACCAGGTTGTGAAAAAAAAAGATTATTAAATTATCCAGAACCTGAACAGTATAATGTCCACTTTTCTACTGCTTCAAAATACACTACTACAAACAAATAAAAACAAATTCAATAAAATATAAAACCAGTGGGAACCCTCTTAGTGGATCAGAGTGGAGGAGCTCAAAGATGTAAGACGTCATTGCCAGTGACTACAAAAAGCCAAGGCGGGGGTGGTGTGGTGGGGATAAGTGGGGGAGGTTTATGCCCTCGCCAGGGGCAACCATATAGCATCCGGTCACCATGGCTACACTTACTGGCAGGTGAGCTTTGAGGTGAGGGCAGAAGTGGGGGCATCTCCTCGGTGGCACTGCTTTGACTCAGCACCGAACTGTCCGCTAGAACACACACAAGGCATCCAGACACACAACAAATACACGCACACAAACCATAGGCACACGGTCGAGAGGGTGAGAGACACGTGCACACACGGTATCTCATCACATCTGCCCATTGCTACAAAACACACACTGGGTCACAGACAGAGCCATTAACAATAGATAAAAAGGAAGAAAATACTCTAGTACCTTTCCTACCTTTCATTTCCTCCTCATCATTGGTGGCGTTACTTTCCGTTGATCCCTAGACAATGACACAATATAGTCAACCAGCTGAAATGATTAACAGACTCAAATGGATTACAGAAAATAATCTATTAGTTTTCATGACTCAAAGTTTGAAGGAAAAAAAAGTGCAGTCCAATACATCCGTGAAATGGAGTTTGTTAAATCTCAGGAGCACGACTTCAACGATGGATCATTTGAAGCAGAAACACTTCTAGTCCTCACACAAGGACTAGGCCCACACAAGGGGCTAGCAAGGTGCTAATGCTAATATGTTGGCATTATCAATGTACAGTGCATTATAGGTTCACTAGTTATGCCCTTAACTTTAGCTCAAGAAAAAAGTAAATGTTGCTGCATTGCTTTCATTTGTGTTTTGCTTTAACTGATGATCAAAGAAGTGACAAAAAAGATGCACAAACACACATTTCTAGAAATTTTAAATACACATTTATGCTGTTATTATTGTTGATATATATAAAAAATGTTTTTTTAAATATATGGTTTTACTTTTATACTTATTGTGATTGTTGTTTCAGCTGGTTCTGGAATAAAGGACAACTTATTTGTCATTTTCACCAATTCAAAAAAAATGGTGCAATTTAAATCAAACAAAATTATTTATACAGCCAAGTAATTTTACTGGCTGTAGACTCTTTTGGCTTTAATAGTAAACTGTCATGAGATAACTTTCATTAAGAAGTTAAGATGTAGAATTAAATTTGGTTCGTTTTGTAGTTCGATGAAGTTTTGATGATATGTTCCTTAATAACCTTATTCAAAGAATCGTTTCATTGAATCAAGGAAAATAACCAATCGTGAGCAATGATAAAAACGATCTATAACTCTATGAACCTCTAAAAGTGATTATCCTGCACCCAGGCTGAACGATGTGGTCCCAAGTTGTTGCCTCATGTCCATATCTGCCCATTAGTTTGGCTCATAATTCATTAGTATCTTAAAAATAACAACTTCAGATCTTATTTTGAGGTATTAAATATCAACTTCATTTTCATCAACAGGAAAAAAATGTAACAGTTCCTGCTCTCCATGCTATGTTCCTCACCTTGACGCCATCAGGAGGGTTATGCACCACTGTGCTCTGCGATTCCTACAATGAACAAGAACATGGTTCAAATCTCCGTCAGAAAACACTGCATCTCAACTGGTTGTGAATGTTTCATTTACATAATTAATTTCAAACCATCAGAAGTTGAAACTATTCTGCATTCCTTCAGTTTTCTAATAAGACATTCTCCTCCGCCCTGTCAAAGCACGCATGGCTTTCATTTCAAAGTAGTTCATTCATGTTATGATTTTTTGACACTCACTGACGAGAATTTTGATTGTGTGTGTCATTCACTACTGCCACTGGCTGGAAGTTACTGGGTATATTTCTTATTTGAACAAAAAATGTGCATCTCCCCCATAGTAGATTTAGCACAGCTGTGATTACACGCTGTGATTATGTGTTTACATAATCATTATTATTTTCTCCCATCATTTGTATAAATGTAGTTTGGAGGATTTTTAAGAAATATTTCAATAATTTTAAGATAATTTGTTTGACTGGAGCTTCTCCAATCAAAGCTACATATTCAAATGAGAACAAGTACAGTTAAAGATGATTTTACAATGGTCTAACATTTCAGTACTGGACATTGCACATTAGGGCTTAAACAGAAACGCCGACTAGTGGACACGTCGACTTCCGTAGCACAAGTGGACTTAAATTTGGAGGAGTCGACAAGTTGCATGTTATTCTTTCTCTCCCTCCCTCTCAATGTGGTTGTGTATTGAGTGCAGACTCTGCCTCTGATTTGCTTAAGCAGACACTGTGTGTGTGTGTGTGTCGACGGCGGATCACGCTGCCCATGTGTGTGTGTGTGCACTCTGTGTGGCAGTGGCGGATCACGCTGTCTGCGTGTATGCACATGCACTGTGTGTGTGTCGGCGGCGGATCACGCTACCTGTGTGTGCATGTGTGCACTTTATGTCGTGCAGTTAAATTTAAAAGAAAACTCAAGGTGTTAGCCTTTGTTTTGTTGGTTAAAATGTTGATGCTTGTGTCTTGTAAGTGTACATTGTTACGTTGCAGTGAACTTTAATACAAGTTGCTCATTGCTGGACAGCCATGTGTCTGTGTTGTTCCTCCGCTGACAATGTGATGATGTCGTCACAACCTATCGACTCGACTTCGACTTGAAAAAAACTGAAGTCGTTAATGCCCTATTGCACATTGTATTCATATCCAGACTTTCCACCTATTGTTTTATTTATTTATTAACTCAATTTGAAAACTTTGTTGTGACTTTCAAGGACCAATAACAGAACTTCAATGTCTTTTTTTTTTCTAACTTTCTCTTAAATGTGCATCTGTAGGTCCCAAACCCACTTAAAATGAAAAACTAACTAATTGTAAAATTTGTACAACGGTGCATGGATCTGCTAATAACATTGTGGTTGGCAAGGGTCAAAGGTTATAGTTGTTTGGACCTCAAAGTGGTTTTTATGACTTTTGATCATTTCTTCCTTTTTAAGAACGTGTCCCACGTACTACATGGTTTATTTTGATTCTGTGCCTTGAACAATTATTTCAGTAAACAGTTTTGTGGATATATGGAACATATAATCTGATGATTCCT
Source organism: Gymnapogon annona (assembly GCA_029814585.1). Taxonomy (NCBI): domain Eukaryota; kingdom Metazoa; phylum Chordata; class Actinopteri; order Kurtiformes; family Apogonidae; genus Gymnapogon; species Gymnapogon annona. The sequence goes on along the minus strand of JAPTHA010000012.1, from coordinate 2,150,585 downwards.
TTTGGCTTTTTTCCCTCCCGAGGTCGCCACAGCGAATCCAATTCGCCTATTTGATTTGGCAGGAGTTTTTACGTCGGATGCCCTTCCTGACACAACCCACTCTGCTTTATTACATTTTTAAGGAAAACTGAAACATGATTAATTTATTGAATTACTGGCTAATAACTAGCATTTTTATAGTGTGTGTATAGTGTGTTCTACATGCAGTATTAAATGCATCATTACACTACCTACTAGATCATGTTCACAGTAAAGGCAATATTATTAATACAATCAAAATCCGTAGTCACCTCAAATTTCAATACCATCTGCACACATTTTCCATTACTTTAAAACTCCTTTTGTTAAACCAGCCCCTGTGTCATCCTATTTTGAATCACCAGTTGAGCAGTGCTAACTTACCACACATATCAAATGTCTACAAAATGGCATGTGTGATTGCATGTTAGGAAAAAGCTTTTGAGAACCACAGCATGCGATTAATGGCATACCAATAACATTTAAGCAGGAGGGTCAGGGTGTTGGAATGTTAGTGATGGGGTAACCAGGCAAAAAAAATGCAATGGAAGTGAATGAATCAATTAGCTGAGGAAATACAGTGGAAAGGTATAATGTTGAAGAAAACTTTGAAGAGAGCTAAATATACAGAGAATAAGAGAGGCCATATCATAAGACTAAATGATCCTTGCATACCAGCAAGTCCAGCTACTAGGCATCTACAGTACTATGTGTGCTACTACTGTGCTACTATAAAAAACAAGTTCATGCTCCTTTGTTGTGCAACCATGGAGCACATGCGCATCGTGACATGTAAAGCTATTTTTTTTATTTCCAAAATGCTCTAAGAGGTGGTCTACACATGTGATCCTTTGGGGGTGGATGGATGGGTGGGTACTGCTGGGACAAGAAAAACAATTCCAACATGGCATATGAATGATGACAAGCAGCAGCAACTCTGACAATGAAGAATGAGGTTTAACGGGCTACTATGGAACTACTAGGATGGAATCGACACTGCGGCGGCCTACTGTACCATCTGCACGTTGGTTGCCATGTTGCTGTCTTTCAGGGCATTGATGGCGCTCACTATACTGTTCTTACTGTTGTTGGTAGAAGGCTGGGGCGAGAATGCAAACATGATATACACACACACACACACATACATACATACATACAGATGCATTAGTCTTTTTGGCCTTTCAGGGAACAGGGTAAATACTGGTTGAAGCTCTCTGGCTGTTGAGTGCCAACAGGGTAAATGAGTGGGTGAGTATGAATGGCCTGTAGATCATCCTTTTTACTGCCTCACTAACGCTCTATGCCAACACCACTTAACTGCAAAGAGAGACCCCTGGGGCAGAGGAGGACAAGGGGGAGGCAGGAAGAGGAGGACGAGCCAGGGAAGAGGTACTTAATAGCAGCAGAGAATGAGGGAGGCTGCTTGGAAAAAGAGCAGTACACATCTGAAGCCGAGGAAAAGGAAAGGAGACTGAAGAACAGGCTAAGGATTATTACTAAGTGATTTTACAGGGATGGAGAAGTGGCCATACCGGGGTTTATTAATCTCATGGCTGACCACACAATGTACTCAAGTTTTTCAAAATGTTTTCATATAGTATTTCCTCATTCAGAAAGCTTTTCGTTCGTGAACTAAAAGCTGGGTTTCCAATAATGGCAGGGGGTGAGGTAAAAAAAATAGAGGCTGACCCCCAGAAAAAAATGAAGATGATCAGATCTAATTTCTGCATGATAATGACAATTGATGACTGTTTACCAAACTTCAAGTTGACAAAGACATTGAGCTGTCATATTTTTTCCTTAAAATATTAACATGTACTATATGCAAATATGTAAATAACATGTATATATCCACAGTATATTACACAGTAATAGAGTATTTTTTAGTTCTGTATTACTCCTGAATGTTTCTGCTTGTCTTTTTTGTTCCCCACAATGGGATCAATAAAGTTAGAACAAAATTAATCAAACCAACTGCCAACAATTAGTTATTGACTAATGTAGTACGCAACAACTACTTGTTGAGTATTACACACGTAAAATCTATACAGATTGAAACTTTACTCAAACGTTATAAGCAGTGAGGATTAAACACAACATTTTTTTAATCCAAGTTCAGCTCAGAAAACATCTCTTTTTGACATGAATATGGTAAATATGAGCATGTCAGAATGAGGCTCCATACTCCAATGTGATCAATCATACATCAAACAGAGGATTCAGAAACTAAAGGTTAATACGTGTTATACTGGTTACCTTCTGGGTCTGGTCTCCAACAAAATACATTAAAAGTATAAATTCCATATAAACCTTTACAGTGGCTCAAATACACATTGCTGTGTGAAAAATAAGACAGAGGTGGACGAAAAAGGGTCAAAATTTATTGGAGAGACATGGCACAAAGTAGAAGGAGGGGAGTCAAACATATGGCCCATGAGCCAAAGCTAGCGTCCCCAACGGGTCCAATCCGGTCCATGAGGATGAATTTGTAAAATAAAAAATTATACTGAAGATAATAACAATCAAGGGTGTAAAAATCCTTTTAGTTCAGGGGCCACATTCAGCCTATTCTGTTGGACTGGAACTGTAACTACTACGAAACTTACTTTGTTTAAATGTAAAAAAGTTAAATGATCTAACATTGTTTACAATACAAACACTTTAATAATTCCAACAATAACTGTTGAATCGGTACTTCTACGTCTTAAAAATTTCCCCGAGTGGGACTAATAAAGGAATCTCATCTAATCCAAGTATCGGGCTGCCCATTGATTGCTCTTCACCTGCTGAACCCCCCTCACTCGGGGACCTGGAGCCTATCCCAGATGCATTTGGTCTGGTCTGGCCAATTTGAGTTATTATTGGGCTGAATGTGGAACCTGCACTCAAATGACTTTGACAGTCTTGATATAAGAGGATAAGTGCGTGTGGAAACCTTACCTTAGCAGAGTCTGACTTCTTGTTGAGTAAACTTTTGCATGCTGTAAAAAGAACAAAAAAGATAGAGGGAGAGAGACAGATAGGATTTTGTATTAGAGGACCATTCCTCAAAATTTACATTACTTCTAAGATACAAAAGAGGGTCATTTGCAATTTGGCACCGCTGTTTAATATACTGAATGGACTTTTACATGTTTTTCTTTGTGTGCACATGTTTCTAAACCTGCAAAGTCCCCGTCCTCATCATTATCCATTTATTGCTATCTGGGGATAAAGTGAAATCTGAAAGCAAAGTAAACTTCCTCCTTCCATTTCCTATCTCAAAGACCCCCGGCAGAACTAAAATGAGAATGATGTCAGAGTCTAACTGCCGCCAGGACAGACTGTGATGAGCTGGGTTAATGTCAGTCATCGATTTCCTTTAAGGGCTCCACTCACTTTTCCTCTACTACTAAAGCTCTCAACAATTATGTATGTTACCTTCTTCGTATTTTCTTTTTCTCATGTTTCTTACCTTTCGATAAGTAAAGGGGGAGGTACAGAGGGGGAGAGAAGGGGAGGATGACAGAAAGCACTTGATATTTCAAAACATGACACTAGAGATCACGGGAAGAGCATTAATGGAAGTAAACAATATCAGTGGAAACTCATGCTCCAAAATTCTGTTAATCATTTTTCTCATTAATATGCATGTCCTATCTTGGCCTGATCATGCAGCATCCAAAGAAATAAAAAGAGAAAAAAAAGTTTTTCATTAACCAGACAAAGAAGAGCCGATTATTCAGGGTGCGAACATTGTCTGGTCATTTGGGCGCATCTCCATAAGCCAGGTTTCCTGGGTGATGCCCTGGGACCACATTCATATGATCCATAAATGCATCTTTTTAGGCATCTTTCACACTTCATCCACTTGTTTAAAGTCCTAATAATCAAACACAAGTTTACCAGTTCATTTAATCTCCAACAGATCCATCTATGATGCTTTTGTTCACAGAAAAGATCTTTGCAGCTTCATTAAAAAAAAGAGAAAGAAAACAACACAAAAAGTTGGCCAATGAAAAACAGACATTAACTGAGAAAAAAATGGAAGAAAAAGTATCAGAATTTTTTTTTTATGTCATGTAATGACAAGACTTTTTTTCCCATACAGAAGTAGAAACTTGTCCATCATCACAGGAAGTTAAAAATTCCCACCCTCCTTTACTGCCAAATGTAATGGTACTGAAATGCATTTCCATGATGTGCACTTTGTCATTTCATGTGCTAGAACGTTAATGAAAATGGGAATACAAAAAGAACAGTCTAAAAAACAATACATGTGCACAGAAAATGGAAACATCATTTGGAAATACATTCTACAGGGGCAAACATTTAACTTGAGAGACTGATCAGCTGTTGAACCCTTGAAGACCCACAACTGTTGGAAATTCTTACAATTTCCAAAATATGAGCCCCCCCCCCCAAAGTGATTTAGCACCATGCATTAAATTGCATTTGTGTGTGTGAAAACAAGGTGTTTTCTTGTAATGAACTGGCTGAGCATGTAGATGTTCAAATGTTATTAGCTGAAACAGACTAGGTGAATTTTTCAATACATACATTGTTAACTGAAGATAAAAAACAAGATTTTACAACTACTGTCATGGGTTTCACTGGTGAATCAGTGAGTTTTATGTCATCATCAAAATGTGATTCTACTGAAAAGCTGAGAAACTGCATTTTACACCAGGTATTTACCTGCTTTGATAGTTTGAGTGGTTCACTTGTTATTAAGCATTTTAGATCAGTAGATGCTTTTGGATCTTTGGGATGTAAAATGTCCTCCTGATATTTTGAAAAAGGGGCACAACAGATCCCCCAGGTCGAGATCAAATCACGAGTGTGAAAGATGCCTAAAAGACAACAAGTCTCCCACCAAAATAAAAGAGATGACCCACAACAATCAAGTTATACCACTCAAGCAAAAATTTAGATGGGAAATAAGCAAGCAATGACGCGTTTAAAGCATCTGAATATCCATCCGAATGTTGTACAGAATATCACACAGAACACCACATGCAAAAGGCAGCAAGGCAGATACCTTTCGAAAAGACATACAGAAAAGGCTTCAAAACATACACTTCTATCAAATTTGTAAAAAAAAAAAAAGCAAATCCATGAGCAAATTTGCCAAGCCTTGCCTCAGCCAAACTTTAGAGAAAGGTGTAGAGAAAGCAGCTGGAAGTGCAGTGATGATGAGTGACATCATCAGAGGGCTAAAAGCCAAAAAACGGAACGACAGTGCTGAAAAAGAGCTGAATGTTACAAAAAACAAGGAGACCTAAGGAGTCCCACTGGAGTGATGGTCACACAGTATTCAGAAAAACTTACAAAAACAGCGAACTTGTCCAGTGTCATTGTAGAACCAACTGGAGTGCTCTACCTGATAATCCAACCATCACAATCACCCCAAGTCTCAACAGGCACACACACACACACGCGCACACACACACGCACACTACCGCTTCCATCTGTCTCCTTACTGGTTTCTTCAACGTGGCTGTTTTTACCTCGATCCTGTCTATGCAAACTTAAGAGAGGAATGGTACACTGTAGAGCAGGACAAGTTTCTCCATTCTGAAAGGGCAACAGAGAATCTAACCTGCTCTACATTGTCTGTTGTTGTTGTTAACTTGATCCATGGAGCCACCATTGGAATCGCAGACCTTCCCCACCCGTTCCCAGTAGAGCTTAGACTGACCCTAACCCTTTGCGTACAGAACAAAGACGTCTGTCCCTTTAAAGTGAATTCTGTGATACAAGTAAATGCTTGCCAGAAGAAACTGTTGGTACAAGAACTTTCTGCAAACTAAGTGACTGAAGAATGTGCTAATAACTCCTGCTAGTGCACTTTTCTATTTTCCATATTTATTTGTATTATCAGCTGACAATGCTATGACATTTCGTTACCAGATTCATTGTGTGTGTCTGTGTAATGAAAATAAAGGAAGTCTAAGTCTAAGTTTCAGTTCTGGCTAGTCTGGCTAATTTAATATACTAAATGGCAAAAAAAAAAGGGTAACTATTTATCAACCTGAGTTTGAGGATTATCATTAGAGCTTAAATGCTTAATTTGTTAAAAGGATTCGAAACAAAAAAATAAAGTTTTTGAGAGAATTTTCCTGAATTGAGTCTTCATTTCCTTAATTTGTGCCAAAATCAACACAAAGTTGATGTAGGTCAATCTTAAATTGGAAGTAGGTTAGTGAATTGGATCCTAGTGTGTTGAAGACTGCAGTCCACATATAGTTTTCAGGGGTCATTGGACTTGTTTGTTGTTCATATATACATTTACTTTCTTTGACCAATTCTATTCGTAAAGTATCATGAGGTAATTTTTCTTACAATTGGGAGCTATTTAAATAAAATTTTACAGTTTGATTGGGCCCCACTGTAATACAGTCCAATCTTTGTGCTCTCTATTAAACTGCTAGTTATTTAAGACAAGAGAAGCTACTCAGTGCATCTGTAAATCATCCAATGGAAAACTCTCGATTATTTGTTGATAGGCTGTGTATGATCACAAGATGAATATTTACTTTAAAAGATGCTGACATTAGAAATGTCCACGGTTTGCAGAAACATACAAAGGCAACATTTTATTCTGGGACACAGTTTGTGCTACCACATGACTTGGGTGGAGGCACAGAGACTGTTATTAAAGTATTAAAACAGATTTCAGATTGGGGGGGTGAGATGTGGGATGCCATCAACCTCAGGGGATTCACCAGGAAGGCTGTGCAGCCATGATGGATTCAACAGTTGGCTACAGCAGCAGTCAGCATCCCCATCCCACCCCCAACCGTGTCTCGCCCTCAAATTTCCCCCACCCCACCCCAGGCTCCTCACCATCCAACTATTTTCCCGTCCCATTACACCCAGGTCTGACGATGGCAGCACGCCAACCCAGCTCTTGCCGGCCCCCTGCAGAGTCAGTTCCCGGCCCCAGGATACATGCCCCTCCTCATCCCCTGGCCCAGTCCGCCCTATTGCCCCTCCTCCCGAGCCCCGAGGCTGGGAGAGAACAACGGAGCGTGTAGGGTCAGCTGGATTCAGAAGTGATGACATTTTGCGGGGTGGAATGGGTGGTTACTGGGTTGTGACTAAGTGATGCTGAGATGTGAATGTAAAAAAGCACTTTGTAGGAGTTAACTGGTTAGCTATAAAAGATGATGATGTGCATGACTGTGTGTAATAAAATAACATATTTGTAAATTAACAAAATGTGCATGCATGTGTGTGTGATGGCAAAGGCTGCATGCAAGAGTTTGTGATGACTCCCTCTAAAAAACAAAACTATGTGTGTAGAGAGGAAGTGGATGGGCGTGTCTCTGGGACGTACCTTCCTGAGCCAGTGAGGCGGTGGAGGAGGCGGCAGCAGCAGAGTTGGTATGCTGCCGGCCCACTATTGGACAGAAATGCTACAGTTGGGAGGGGCTATACAGATAATGCAGGTCCATCTCAGGTCTTTAGTCGTGGTACCAGAAAGCTATAGGACATGTTGGCTCCAATCCAGACACACCGCCACATGATTGAGACTCAACCAGGTGTGAAAGAAACGGGCTGAAGCAGAAGACGTGCATTCCCTGTAGCTCTCTGGGCCCAGGTTTAAAAAATCATTAGCTATTGACAGACCAGTTACTTAGAGGCTGAGAACAAGGCTTCAGCGAAAACAAGTCACTCTCAGCAGCACAGAATCTTAGCGGTCACCTGTTTTTATAACGCTACAATTGGCCCCAAACATTAACTCTCTAAGCTTCCTCTTTCTCACGCACAAAAACACTCCACAGCAGCAGGAGAGACACGAACTCACACATAAGCACAAAGAGAAAGACATTAGTAGACACAAAGACATAACAGACACTCACATAATATGGTACATGGTACAGTATACCACCAATATTTGGTACATACATCATAATAACCCGTCATTTACAGCATATCTCGACCAGTGAATTTTAAAATCAGTTTACTGTTGAAATCAACCAAACTCCTGCACACACAACACATTGTTATTTTTGAGGATGAGTGGGTGAGTGTGTGCGCATTGGGGGGGTGGGGGGTTAGAGGAAGTGCAGAGGACTCTATCCATCCTCCTCCCTCCCCTCCCTCTGCATGTGCAACGTGGGAGGCGAAGGGCAAAGGGCACACCCACCTGAGAAGTTTCTGGACACCAGCATCGTGGTGAGAATGGCTCCCTGGAGGAGGGCAGGGGAGGAGGTACAATGAGTGCAGGGAGATGTTGGTTTATCAAACACAAGTTCAGTGCTCACTTCTGATATACAGTTTGGTATTAATTTCTTATGGGACAATAAAATTTACATCTGCTTCTTTCAATACACCTTCACACAGACATCCTTTAACTTTATATCTCAAACCCACAAAATGGATACTTGCAAATTTATAAGGTGTGAAAGAAAAAATAAGTGAGGTAGATCCATCATTTGTTTACAGTAGAGCTGAAATTATGAATCCACACAAATAGATTGAAAAAAAACCAATACCACATCACAATTTCACTGAAACAAAGCTTCAATTCCTCAATTTCACCACCACCAAGTTTTGGGTCAGCTGTTGTGTTTAACACAGATGCTTACTGTGATACACATGATGTCAAGTTCAACACAAACAACATATTGTGAAGTTCAGAAGAGATAAAGACAAAAATGCAGAAAATGTCTCTGGTGTGGACATAAATATTACAGAAGTACCTTGAGTTTTCGGCGAGCGTTGAACTTGCGGAGGCACTCAACAGTTTCCTGTCTGTGCATCATGGACGCCACTGTAGAACGGTGCTGTAGGAAGTCAATAAAAACAAGTCTACATATTATACACTTCAACAACTTCACAGAGCAGTAATGGAAAAGGAAAGTCCATCATATAGTATTCAATATGCTGGGCTGTATGTGAATTAATTCCACTTATGTACGAAGGTAAGTAGTTCCTTAATAATCCCAGTTACTACATTATGTCTAAAAGGAGAGCAAAAGTGAACTAGTGAGCACTTACGCAGACCCATGGATGTTTGAGGGCCTGTTCGGCAGTGATTCTCTTGGCTGGGTTAATGGTCAACATCTGGTTGATCAGGTTCTTTGCCTCTGGAGTCACTGTGTCCCACTCTGGAGATGGAAACTTCCAGACAGAGAAGAATATAATGCCTACCACACACCAGAACACTCTGGAAGGACCAAAGCATGAGCTACTGGGCCTCAATATTAAGAGAATGTCAGATATAGCGTGAATGATCAGAAATTCAGACAACTGTATAAATAACCTGCAAAATCTGTTATTGCTGTCAAATCCATATGACAAATAAAGGATCAAGTAATGGCAAAGTAATAATAATTTAAACTGAATTTATCACAATTAACCATAACCCTTTTAATAGCATATTAATATTAGACACTAGAACAAGCATTTTCCAATTTAAACAGATTTTAGGGAGAAGACTAAATCAATGCATACACACAAATAAATCCTATTTATTACTTTATATCTGTAGGGTGAATATATGTAATTAAAAGAGAGAGAACCTACTTAAACCATTAAAAAAATCCTATGACAAATAACAGCCTTTTTTCTCAGCAGTGATTGTATATGTTCCTAGTTCAGTCATCAGCATAAACGTTTATTGTGTTTGTGTGCATTTGTGTGTTTATTATGAAATGGAACAGTGGTGGATCTGCCATTCGCAGCAGTTGAGGTTTGTCTGTCGTTTGATAACCAACAGCAGTAATTACATACTATACATTGGACACTGGCATTAGAGGAGCAGCCGTCTTCCAGCTTAAATCTTATCTAATAGGTACCAGTTTGTTAATGTTAACCAACAATCATCACCGTATTCAATAGTTAATTATGGTGTGCCTCAAGGGTCGGTCCTTGGGCCCATCTTGTTTACACTGTATATGATGTCTTTAATTAATTGTCATTGTTATGCAGATGACACACAACTGTATTTACCGATTACACCTGATGAGGTGAGGCAAGTGGATAAATTTAGTATTTGCGTTCCAGACATAAAGACCTGGATGGGTGCTAATTCTCTCTTACTCAACTCTGAAAAAACGGAAGTCATTATAATAGGCCCTAAAAATGTGAGAAACTCCCTAACTGACCAGATAGTCACCCTGGACAGTGTGCGTTAGCCCCCAGTTCAGCACCACAGTTAAAAATCTAGGAGTACTATTTCTCCCAGATCTATCTTTTAAAGCACATATTAATCAAGCCTGAAGAACTGTCTACCTCCACCTACGCAACATAGCCAAAATGAGAAATATTTTGTCTAAAAATGATGTGGAAAAATTAATTCTTGTGTTTGTTAGATCTAGATTAGATTATTGCAACTCCCTGCTTGCAGCGTGTCCTAAAAGTAGTCTAAAGTTTTCAGCTGGTTCAGAACGCAACAGCAAGATTACTGACAGGAAGAGAACACATTACCCCTGTACTGCAAGCCCTTCACTGGCTTCCAGTCGAGTTTGGGATTAGATTTAAAATCCTCCTCATGACCTATAAAACCATTAATGGTATGGGCCCCTCTTATCTCAAAGATGTTCTGGTTCCATACCACCCCAGTAGAACCCTTCGCTCTCAGAATACAGGTCTTCTGGTAGTTCCCAGGGTCTCTAAGAGTACAGTAGGAGCTAGAGCCTTTAGTTACCAAGCCCATGTCTTATGGAATCAGCTTCCAGCTAATATTAAAGAGGCCGACACAATCTGTACATTTAAGAGTAGACTGAAAACGTTCCTATTTGAAATAGCTTATGGTCAGGTTAGTTCAAAACAGACTGAACCAACAGTTCAGTCTAAAACAGACTAAACCCACAGTTATGTCTAAGCTACCCTAGGAGTTAGAATGCTGGGGGAAGTACAGGCACTGAGTCCTATCACCTGTCCATAATTCTACGCACCCCGTCTGTCCGTACTTATAATGTCCAGTGTCTACACAATACCAATATAGTCTGTGCATTACTATTCACCCGGTGTCCCTGTCCCCACTCCCCTCTGGGATAGTGGCTATTTTCCCAGCTAAAGCCGCCTGGGGCGCAATGACAACGGGATCTCAGATGGACACCCCCACCCCTACCTGTGTCATCTGACCAGATGGACCCACTCTCATACCAAGCCCGATTGCATCGTTACAGACTGGACCTGTAAATGGACTAGTCCACTAGTCTTAATAAATCTATAGCCTGTGTGTATATATACTAGTCTTAATACATCTATAGCCTGTCCGTCCAATAGGAGTGGATCTCTCCTTCTCCTTCCTTCTCCCCAAAGTTTCTCTTTTCCCACTGGGTTTTTGAGTTTTTCCTTGCCAAGGAGGGTCTAAGGACAGGGGATGCCCAGGGCATTAATCCATTTTTTGACTGTTGTTTATTCATTGAACTGTTGTTTATTCATATGCAAAAAATACACTCTGTGAAGCCGTTTGAGACATCCTGTTGTATTATAGGGGTCTCCAAATAAAAGTGAATTGACCTATCCATTTACGTCGACTCATCAGTTACACAAGATGGAAACTGTCAAATGTTGAAACAGTTCTGCTGAACCCAGATCTTCAACTTTGTCCCAGTCAAAATAAATTACCTCCAAAGAGGCTGGCTGAGTCTTCCTCCTTTGTGGACGTGTAATGTGACTTGATTCTAAGATTGGAGGAGGATACCCTTCTTTGATGAAAACACGTACGCACACACACACACACACACACACACACGTAGCCACACACACCCCTCTGCAATGCGTCAGGGATGCCCAGATACGATCAATAGCTTTGGACCACCTCTCAATTGGACTCTATTAAACATTCAAAAACTGCTTAGTAAACCCCTGCACTGCACCCATCACAAATATACATCTAACACAGGCACATATACAGTGGGGCAAAAAAGCATTTAGTCAGCCACCAATTGTGCAAGTTCTCCCACCTAAAAAGATGAGAGGCCTGTAATTTTCATCACAGGTATACCTCAAATATGAGAGACAACATGAGAAAAAAAATGCAGAAAATCACATTGTCTGATTTTTTACATTTATTTGCAAATTATGGTTGAAGTAAGTATTTGGTCACCAACAAACAAGCAAGATTTCTGGCTCTCACAGACCTGTTACTTCTTCTTTGAGAGGCTCCTCTGTCCTCCACTTTCTGCCTGTATCAATGGCACCTCTTTGAAGTCGTTACCAGTATAAGAGACATCTGTCCACAACCTCAAAGAGTCACACTCCAAACTCCACTATGGCCAAGACCAAAGAGCTGTCAAAGGATACCAGAAACAAAATTGTAGACCTGCACCAGGCTGGGAAGACTGAATCTGCAATAGGTAAGCAGCTCGGTGTGATGAAATCAATTATTGGGATCAATTATTACAAAATGAAAGACAATCAAGACCACTGGTAATATGCCTCGATCTGGGGCGCCACACAAGATCTCACCCCGTGGGCTCAAAATGATGTCAAGAACTGTGAGCAAAAATCCCAGAACAAGACAGGGAGACCTAGTGACTGACCTGCAGAGAGCTGGGACCAAACTCACAAAGGCTACCATCAGTAACACACTACGCTGCCAGGGACTCTAATCCTTCAACGTTGGAGGTTTCCCGCTGCTTATGTCCGGGAATACCATACCTACTGTGAAGCATGGGGGTGGAAACATCATGCTTTGGGGCCGTTTTTCTACAAAGGGACCAGGACGACTGATCAGTGTAAAAGAAAGAATGAATGGGGTCACAATAGTGAGATTTTGAGTGAAAACCTCTTTCCACCAGCAACGGTATTGAGGATGAAACGTGGCTGGGTCTTTCAGCATGATAGTGATCCCAAACACACTGCCTGGGCAATGAAGGAGTGGCTTTGTAAGAAACATTTCAAGGTCTTGCAGTGGCCTAGCCAGCCTCCAGATCTCAACCCCATTGATAATCTTGGAAAGGATTTGAAAGTCCGTGTTGCCCAGCGACAGTCCCAAAACATCACAGCTCTAGAGGAGAAGTGCATGGAGGAATGGACCAAAATACTAGCAACAATGTGTGTAAACTTTGTGAAGACTTACAGAAAACCTTCGACATCTGTCATTGCCAACAAAGTATATAAATGTATTGGGATAAACTTGTGTTATTTGTAATTGACCAAATACTTATTTTCCACCATCTTCTTTAAAGATCAGAAAATATGATTTTCTGTATTTTTTCCCCTCATTTTGTCTCTAATAGTTGAGATATAAATATGATGAAAATTACAGGCCTCTCTCACCTTTTTAAGTAAGAGAACTTGCACAACTGATAACTGACTAAATACTTTTTACCCCATTGTAAACACAACACTTACATCGTATGCCCCAGCTTTGATCTGCTGATAGAGTTTGTGCTGATCTTCATCCCAGAATGGAGGATATCCCACTAACAAGATGTAGAGAATAACACCTGAAAGGAAAAAATAAATATTAGCTTGATTTGCACCGCAGCATGTATTTTTTTCTTGCAATTTATAAAAAAAAGGGAAAAATTAGGTCGACCTTACTAATACCCCTGCTGCACAACACTTGCATTGTTAAGAAAAAAGAGAGTTGTAATCTAGATTAAACAAAATTACTGTCCTTTTTGGTAGTTCAGTCAAACCAAGATAAAAAAAACGTTATTATGAACATTATTAACTTTCCATACAATCGCACTTGAGACAAAATGGATGAATACTTTTTGAAAGACAAGTTGGACAAATTTGAAAACATTTTATCCAAGAGAGGTACAGTGCAGGAAAGAAGATATGCAGAATTAGAAAGTCTTTCAGAAATTGGTTCAGCACAATACAGAAAAAGGCCAGACCCCCTGATCTCACTCTATGTGTGGGCAAGGGTATATAATAAAGCTGTGAAACTCTTGTCCCATACAGAGAAACAGGACAAAAATGCATTTTTGGTTTCTAAAGGAGAAATAGAAAAACACCTGTATTTTTGCATATAATAGCGAATTGTGATAAATCAGTTGAAAGATTCAATAAAAAGAAACATTACTTTTGCAATTATGACAAAAGTAGCACTTTAACTTTATGGGTTAATTTATTAGTTATTATTTGTTGTTTTTCGACTCACCACAAGCCCAAATGTCCACAGGTTTTCCATAAGGGTCCTTCCGTAGGACTTCAGGGGAAAGATATCCTGGGGTCCCCGCAAATCCTGGTCAAAGCACAAGTGTTGATAGATGTCATATGACCCGATACACTTATTAGTGAGGTTGTGTTAAAGTACTGTCCTTAACCCTTTTAAGACCATTTGTGTCTCCAGCAAAACATTTTTGCGTTATACAACATTTAAGTTTCTAAAACTCCTAAACAGTACTCACTATTGACAATATTCAAACAGCAGAGACTCAGAGCTCTGTATTAAAACACATTAGGATGGAGGCCTGCACTGCCTGAAGGGTGGAAGTGGGCGGAATACAGCACAGTCAGAGAGTAAGATGCAAGACTTATTACTTGTAGAGTGTTTGAGCTGCGTTTTTGCAGCGAAATAATTGGATATGATAGCACCGTTTTGGAGTGTTCTACTAGTGTTTTGCTTTTTCGTTTGTTTTTGTTTAGGTGAAGGTTTGCAGATCTTTCCCCAACTTTTGTGTTTAGCGTTTTATCTGTGTATTTCTGGTTTACAGAGTTCAAAGTTGTAGTTTAGCTGTAAATATTATCTACCTATATAAAAACATACAGCTAGCTAGACATAGAAGAAATACATTCAATTAATTTCATTATCATTTATAGAGCTCAACATCATAACAAGATCAACTCACAGGGCTTTACAGAATTTGTTGGATTACCAAATCCAAAGAAAATAAGACAGCAGTCAAGTAATAGTAAAAGAGATGTGAAAGAGGGAAAGGTAAAGAGATGCACTGTCTGCAGAAGAAGCAGTGCTACAGAAATGGCTATCACAAAGACTAAAAATGACAAGAAATAATAAAAAAAAAATTTAAGCAATAACATGAAGAGAGAATGCTGCAGATCTGATAAAACTTTAAGCCTGCTTTTCAATTTTTGCTGTAACACTGTTTTAAGCATTTATTACATGTAATAATGATGATCAGAACTGATGGACAGATACTGAAAGTTAATTTCTTCCTGAAAAAAGGTGCAAAATAATTAGCAAAAAGACATCTTCAGAAACTTTTATGTACAAGAAACAAAAGCAAAGAAATCTAGGCGGCCTATTATAATGGCATTACTTAAATGGTTAAACTGAGCTGAAAGGGTCAACATTTATTTCAAATGATTTTGCTTTAATCTGAGGTAAATGTACCTTAAAATATTCACAAAATATGCAATATGACAAAACTATGTAAAAATATGTAGCAAATGCAAAAGAGATGAAAATGCCAAAAAAAAAAAGATTAGAGGATATTAAAAAACATGCAACAACGGAAAATTAAGTCAAAGAGAAAACCAAATGAAAAGAGCGTAAAAGAAGGAGCTGTCCTCTTCTGGCTTTAGTGTCAATGTCCTGTGAGAACCATGTATCTCCAAAAAGCATATTTAAGAGCTCAGAACAACACATCAACTTTGGGACATTTTCCAGGGAATGCAAAAGGGTTTTTAAAGAGTGCATTCACTTCTAAAAGGTGGAGCATGTTAAGGTCTATAAGGGAAAATTTCAAAATTGATTGTCACTGGACAAAAGGGGAGAAGGAAAGCAATGACACAAAAAATACAACTAAAGCTATTCAAAAAAGGTTGAATAAAAAGAACATTTGCCTTCAAGATATAGTGTAACAAGATAACATGAAATGGTGATACTCATTAATGTGACTGAAATTTTTAGTTGAGTAAAAGTTTAGCTGCCACAATTTTTTTTATTCTACGTGATTTCTATAATGTAGTAACCTCAGTTTAGGGAATGTTTCTGGTGGGAATGATTAAGGAGATGGATTTCTGTGGCCCAGCAGCATTAATCCTGCCTCCATGCGTTGTAGAGCTATGGGACATAGACCTATTTGCAAAAGGGGGGGAAGAAAAGACTGTAGCAAAATAAATTGACACATCCAAAACTATTTTACCCAAGTAGCAATTCATGATAAATCAATCATAAATCATCAATTCATAATTTCTAATTCACTAGTGGAAAGGATCATCTTCCGAAAAGCATGTAAAAGGTAGCATTAGTTTTTCTGTCACCTATAAGCCACGTGTTGCCAGTTGTTGAAAAGTCATGAATTTTTCAAGATTTTCATTTCCATCACCCCCATTCTGGCGGAATTATACTGGCTCCCTGTACACTATAGATGTGACTTCAAAGTCTTGCTACTTATAAAATACTACATGGACTAGCACCAGCCTATGTCGTCAATTTAGTTACTCCTTATGTTCCACCTGCAAACCTGTGGTTGCAGCACGCTGGTCTTTTGGTGGCCCCAAGAGCTAGGAAAAAGTCCTTCCCCTCCTGACCCTGACCCGTCTCCTCCACCCAAAAGAAGCCCCCAATCTCCTGAAGGCTCCCCAAAGGCCTCTTAGACTCTGGACTCTTATACACACACTCATACTATAATTCTGTTGCCCACTCGACATCCATCGCAGCCTGGTGGTCCTGGAAGGGACCCCCCCCCCCACCTGTGGTTCCTTCTCAAGGTTTCTCTTTTCCCCAGTTGGGGTTTTTTGAGTTTTTCCTTGCCCTGGAGGGGGTTTATACCAGGGAATGTCGTCACTGAGTGCAATCTGTGGGCCTGTGAAGACCTAATGTGTGAATAAGGGCTAAATAAATAAAATTTGATTGATTGATTTCCCTCTTTGGTGTTATTCCAGCAAGCTATGGTTAGTAGTTATAAGTATGTACATATGTTAAAATTGTCGTCTTCTTCATTCTCACGCACTGAATAGCGTGTAGAGCTGACTTGAGAGACCAGCTGCCTCCATTTTGAATGGTCCATGGCCAGGCATTGGGCTTCAGCGAGAGCGACCCTGCACTGACGGAGGTCGTTAAAGATGATGACTATCCAGCGGGTCCTGGGGGCTTCACCGGGCCTCCTCGACCCGTGTGCTGCAGTCAATGTCGAGCAGTGCTCTGGTTGGGTGCTCGAGTGGAAGCCGAAGGATGTGGCCAAACCAGCGGACAGGCTGCATTGCTATTAGGCACGATGTGGGGGGCTGCTGCATTCTTCTGCACAGCACCTCGTTTGTGGTGTGTTGCGTCCAATGGATGCCCTCTATGCGGCAAAGCGAGCAGCTGTCGAAGCCGTCGATATGGACAGTGAGGGTATTGTTTAGCCGCCACGTCTCTGCGCCGTAGAGCAGGATGGATAGCACCGAGGCATTGTGCAAGAGCACGTCTCCTATCGATTTTAGGTTTCAGGTCCTCGGCGTTGGTGAGGATGGAGCCCAGGTATTTAAATTTGGGGACAAATTTAACCTGAATTCCCTCATGTTAAAATTAGTGAATACTAATTTTATGTTATTCTTCTGTAAGTTCAACAGTGAACTGGTGAATAAGGTGGACTTGTGGACTGTAGGAAGTAAATTAGCCTGTACGAAGACCTATGGTGTCACCATAATCAGGAAGGAGTGACAAAAGTATTGTAGCTCCATGCCACCACAACACACTTATGATCAAAAGGGCAGGGTCATGATCAATTCCTGCAGCTAAATGTATAAATAGAATCTGATATTTAAAACACAGACAGATTGACAGATCAGATAACAGTCTAGTGCATTTCATACATTTGTCAGTGTTTATATTTTCTTACCAAACCATGCCTGCTGGTCCCCCTGCACTTCGATAGCGAGGCCAAAGTCTGCCAGCTTCACTGCAGCTCCCTTCATCTTACTGGCCAACAACAGGTTTTCAGGCTGAGACACAAACAAGACACGCAGTGAAGCAGAATGTAGCACAGCAGATCAAGACAGTGAGAGACAGACAGTAAAAGGCAGCAGCTCCATCTTACTAATATTTTAATAGATGTGTTTGACACAGCATGCCACCGGGGTGGAATACTGGAGTATAGGTGTGAGAAAGCAATGGATAGACAGGGAGAGGAGGGAAGGGATGGGCCAAGTCAGAATCTCTACAAAACCATATATGGGCATCAGTCTGTAGCCATAGAAACCACACGCGAGTCATTTAGGCGCTGCTGCAGACTGCATGTTAAATGAAAAGTGTACTTAGTGAGAGGTAGTTCGTGTGGTGGTGTTCTAAATGGCCGCTGTTTGGGCAGTAGGACATAAGGGGCTGCACTAAAAGCCCACTCAGGATAAAAGGCCAACAAATCAGAGGCAGAGCGGGAGGTAATAGTGGTATTCTCTGACACAGAGCATGTGCACTCACATACATGCTGCCCACACACACATGCGCATTTCTGTTCTGTTGCTGCCACTGTTGTTTCCACACTCTGCCGCTTCTGACTGACATTTAAGTACATTGTACCATCATTCCCTATGTTTCCACATCATCATCTTAAGCATCTTAAACTCAAAGCCAGAGCCTCAATAATACTGGGTTTTTGGGGCCAGTGTTGACACTGATACAAGGGAGTAAAAACATTATAACGTAATGACATACTAACCGTCTTTATATGGGAAGTGTTAATGTAGAGCAATGAGCACTCGTTAGCTGTGACGTGATTTTAACTGACACAAAACATGTCTTGGTTTATTGTATGTGATTCTTGTGACGTCGGAACCGAGTTTCAGTGAGTTTCCAGGGCTGGGTTGCTCGGCTGGTTTCTCCAGCTCAGCAGTATGAGGTGTCTCCATTGCTTGTAAGCCACTTCCAGCAAGTTGTTAGAAGAAACAAGCTTAAGCGATTTTTTTTTTTTCCAGGTTTCTCATGTCCCTCTGGGGCGTTATTCCAGGAAGGTATGTTTATTAGTTTTATGTATGTAAATGCATTAAACATGCTAAATATTAATGTTATATTATTTTGTTCTGAAAGTTTGTATTCAAAATAAATCCATCGGTTCAAAGAACTATAGTGAAGACAGTCAAGAAAAACAGTGTTCATATATCACTATAATAATATGTCAAATATGTCAAAGATACTTAAAGTTTAATGACTGAGTTTTGGTAAAAGTTCAAGAAACCAGATAGTATTTGTAGTTTTGGACTTTTAAGATCCAACAAGAAGGTGAAAAAATATGTAGTCTGATTTAGTACTTCAATATTCCAAACAGCTTCCAAATGATTCCTTGGTCTTAAATTGTGTTGTAACGATACCAAGACCTTATAATTTTAAACATTACAGTAAAGTAATTTTTAAGGCTGCCAAAAACTGTCTCATTAAAGACAGTTGATGAAGAGTAGATCCAAAGACACGTCAACATGCACTTCCCACATGGAATGAAAGCAATGTTACACAAGCACTGCATTCAACATCCCACCAGAGAAAGAAAAGGAACCAGATGGGCATCTATCTCAGGGAACAGATGTAACTGTATAGACATTGCTAACCATTTTATATTACAATGAAATACGGAATGTTATGAGAAAAGGCAAATTTTTTATATTTAAAAAATGTGTCAAAAATGTAATGTAGATACTGTCCCCAGGAAACTACTGTAATTTGAAATGAACTATTTAAATTTGAAATGAACCTGACCAATAGTTTCAACAGGAGATGTTGCTAATGAAGATCAAAACGATACCAGACCAGTGCCTTGACAACAGCCCACGGCCTATCAGCCACTAATGAATAAAAAGAGTCGAGAACATATATCAAATGGTGCACAGATATTTTATGACAATTTTATGACAGCGTAAATAAGGGTCCTAAATGACTATATTTTTGCCCAAATCAAAATACAAATGACACAAGAAATGTATATATTTAAGCATTATATGTTCTGTTCCAAAAATAAAACCATGCAAGAGACACAAGCATCTATGTATGTATTGTGTATGTTTAGGATTCAGAGAGAGGCTGTGGTCAAGAAGAGATGAGCTGACGGAGATGGAGGAAGGATAAAAACAGGTGGGAGAGGGACGCTGGGGAACAAGAAGAGGATGGAGGCAGAAATGCAGAAAGACAGAAAAAAAAACAGACATGAAGCAACTGAGAGCCATCTGTGTGTTGCCATGGCCACGAGCAGAGGTGTGCGTGTGCGCGTTTACGCGCAAGCAAGGGAGAGAGGGAGTGTGTGGTTGTCATGGCAACGGGCAGCCACTCACCTTGAGGTCTCTGTGCACAATATCATGCTGGTGGATATGATTGACACTCTCCAAGATCTGACTAATGCAATGGCTATGAAGAAAGAAAGAGACAGAAGGAAGACATCAGTCATTGCCCTTCATTACAAAAACACACATCACCTTTTCACGTACACGTGTGAGTTGTCAGCAGATTTTTGAGGCAAAAGTCAATACAATGTCTTCATATGACTAATTCATACAGCTGAATTGTAAAGGGATGTTGAAACCACAAAATGATTTGCCTGCCGCAACAGGAATTGAGGTTGACTGACTTAAAAAATTATTTGATTACAATTTTCTTGAATTGAAGCTTCATTTAATTAATTTTCCAACTGTTATATATTGGTTCCACTGTTGTGCTTCACACGGACATCTTCTGTGATGCACAAAAGGCCAGCATCAACACAAACTACATGGAGCATAGCTCAAAAGAGACAAGGACAAAGAGGCAGAAGACGTCTATAGATTGACTTTTACACATTGGAACCATCACTTAATCCTTTAAACACAAACATTACAAATATTTGATTGTAATTTTTCTCTGTTGTGTCTTAGTTCCATATTCAGTTGTTACTAGTTGGATCCATGTGTGTCCTAGACTGCAGTAACATATTGTTTGTAGATGTCAATTGATTTGTTAGTTATTGTTTGTATCTAAATATACTTTTAAATATTTTATTTTGTTGCTATTGTCATTTTTGTAAAGGCATTTTTTTATATCCTTTTACATTTATTGTTTTTGTGGTTGTTGTTTCCACTGGTTAACTTTTCAGACGTGTCTATTTCACATTTAACCTTTTCTCCCATCTATTCAAATAATCGTTTGAGTTAAATCAAAGAAAATAATTAATAGGTTTATCGACAAGAAAACAAAAAACTTGATAACTGCAGCTCTAGATCCAAGTTATCTTGAGGCTGTATGTATGAGAAATCTGGGAAAACTATTACAGGCATCAAAGTATTAAAATTAAGTCAGAAATTCACAAGTCACTTACGTTTTAACAAAGAAATGAAAACACGTCACATATGTTACACATTTGATTCTAAGATCCTGATGTGAAATGCCTTAAATTAGAGCCAATAAATTCCCATCTTAGCAGCAATTTTAATAATGGGAGTCTAAGTTCAGCAGCCACTGTCACCGTTTCTGTCTCAGATTATGACACACTGAACAGGATTCACATATAATGCTTATAAAACCTCTCCTTTTGAATGGGTTTTGCTAAATTAACTGTATGACATGCACTGTGATATCATCAACACAATTCCAATATTTCAGGCTCGTATTCATGTCACATCCCTGGGAAAAAGGCCAGTGGGTCAAAGGTTAGGATTAGCTAGAGAGAAGTGGAATTGAGGCTTATTCCAAGTGTCGTGTGTGTCCAAAGCCCCCATGTGCTTTAACAAAGACCCTATAATCCAATTTTATGAGAGACTGTTAAGCTATATTCCACACAGATGACAGAGAAAAGGAAGAAAGAAGAGGACACACTAGACAAAACTATTGACAAAACCATATAGATTTAAGATATTATAAATGTTATTTAAAGTTAACATCTTCACATTTGTCGTTTCGTCTCAAATCATTTAACCTGAATTATATTAACTTTACAGTTACTTTAAAAAGCAGAAACAGAATCTACAAGTGGCTATTATTAGGCAAAAGTTAAAAGATTTCCATATTTACACGACCATAAGGCGCACCGTATTAGAAGGGTGTATTTTTTTTTAAAAAATCATACATAAGGCTCATCGCTTTATAAGGCGCTGCATATATGGTATTATAGGTCATGTGGTAAGAGATTGAGTTTGCATTACACATCCACTAGATGGAACTGATGTGGTAATTGAGAACATATCAGCTTTCTGACCACGCGTTTTTGAAAAAGACACATTAAAATCTCCTGGCAAAGGATATTGTGGCGAGCATAGATTAGAGCTACAGCTTCCTCCCATTTACCAGTCCAATCAAGTAGACTTTTAATTAACATTTAATGCATACCACAACATGAGTAATGGCTGGACAAGATTAAACATACCACGCTTCTCACTCACGGTACCAACACATAACACTTTTCTTAATCCCATAATGCTTTGCAGCAGACAGAAGGCTCTGCGATCGCAGGGACTGAACTGTGAGGGCTGCAAAGCATTATGGGGGTTCATGGTTTTGGGACTAAATGATGTTGTTGTGATTTAATTAATAGTAACAGTGCTGTTACTGTTTTTGTTAAGTGTTTTTATAGTTAAGTTGACCTAGTCAGTTTAGGAAAAGTATTATGTGTTGATACCATGAGTGAGAAGTGTGGTGTGTTTGATCTTCTCCTACCATTTTTTTCATAAAAGGCAATTTCCCACTCCAGGAATCTTTTGTAGTTCCTTGAACCTTTTTTCATGTATTCCCACAGCATAAGAACTACAAACGACAATTCCTAGAACTATTTTAGCTCCTACTCCCAGACAAGGTCTTCTTTAGTTTATTGGAAGTACTGTATATGATGTTGGTGTTTGCTGATTGGTAGAACTGATTTCCATGTCTTGCAGAAGAGGGAGTGCTTTATGGTGGATATAGCGCATTTGTGAACAGGTTGTAGCCTTAAGTCCTGTTGCTTTTTTTTTTTTTTTTACAAGAGTATACATCAGTTTACACCAAAGACCTACAAATGACATTAAGTTTTAAGTAAATTGAAGAGCTAACGAAGCTAACCAGACTGCGGCGGGAGTACAAGCAGAGCAGCCTCCTGCTGTTCACGGACACCTGACTCACAGACAACACACTGGACTCTGTCGTTACTTTGGTTGGTTTTGAACTGGTGAGAGCAGACCGAAGTGCGAGGGAGTGTGGTAGAGGACGGGAGGATTGGCAATGTTTGTGAATGAAAGATGGTGTAACGGTAATCTGTGAAGGAACGGCTCTGGACCAAAGACGTTGGAACTGTTAGCGGTTAGCGTTCGACCGTGCCACCCGGCCCGGGAGTTTTCACACATTATTGTGTTAACTGTTTACATCCTGCCTCGACCGACGCTAGGGCAGCCTGGCGAAGACATTCACACCACCGTCTCTCAGCTCCAGAAGACACATCCACAGTCCATTATTACCATCTCTGGGGACTTCAATCATGTATACTGTCTATGCTGTACAAGAATTCAATTGATGTATATCTGTCTACTCTGTTTTTCTACTCTGTATTTAGCAGCTGTAATCTGAAATTTCCCCCAGTAGGACAATAAAGGTATCTAATCTGATCTAATCTTTTTCGGCTTTCCTGTCGGTGCGTTATCTGTAGCGTTTCCGCTTTTATCCACATCTTTGAAAAGATGTCCAGAAATGGGTGACGATAGAGTGTGGACACGTTGATTATGTTGTTCACCAATGATTATGGGATGTATGACGCTAAATTACCGTTTGCTCTGCTGTTGACACGGGCAGCATGGAGACCAAACACTTTACAGAGATTGTCTTGGACTGTGGTATTGATATATATATTCTGTGAGGTTCCTCAAACATAAATAAAGCTCATTTTCTGCCTCTGTGCATGTATGAAAGTTTTACCATGCGTAAAAGTGCTTTGGCGGACATCACATTGCTCTGTACCACGGTTCCTACTGCCTGTGGGAATCCACAGCGAAAAAATTCCCTTGAGTAAGTAGTTCATACAATTAAATTCAAGGTTGATAGTTCTCATTACTACTCTGTGGGAAATCACTTAATGAGTATCTTTGGGATGTAATGTCTAACTCTTCAATTCAATGTCTTTGGCAAATAATAATTCAATGATGTACATCAAAAATGCTGTAACATTTACCATGACATGGCCTAAGCATTGTGTGGTGTAACAATGCCATAGTGAATGTGTGTGATCAAAGTAGGAGACAGTCCACTGATATACGGTATAAACATTTTCCGACCAGACTGTGTAAGACTGCAGTTATATTGTGATTATAAGCACTTATAGCTTTGGATTCACTTCAGCAATCTTGCACTTTGTATTTTCCATATTTATTTTGGGTTATCAGTTGACATTTCGTTACCAGATTCATTGTGTGTGTCTGTGTAATGACAATAAAGGAAGTCTAAGCCTAAGTCATTATGGTTGCAGTTGGACTAACTGCATAGCCCTACTTTAGGGCTGAACGATTTCCAGAAAAGAGTTGTATTGCGATTTCTCTGGCAGATATTGCGATTTTGATTTCAACCACGA